>JAOWCC010000577.1:41075648-41346979 GCA_030867875.1 Actinernus sp. WN-2022
GGTCTTTTGTGTGATACAATCACGTGGTTGTACACGAGGGCAAAACAAAAAACGCATTTATTTAAACGCACTTGTACGAGATAGATTGGTAGTGTTTATTAGCAAAACTTTGTAAATACTATTTTCTACCTCCAATCGATCTTCCTAAATCTGCGTTTTTGAAGATTTTTTTTGCCATCCAGTAAAGCCTTTTTTCCCATGGGATCACGAGCCCAATTCATTGGTTATTGATGTCAGCACGTGACGGTTTCCTGCAAAAGGCCTATTATTAGCGCCGCGAGTTCTCGTTACTGGCAATTTTCTCATCATGATGGAACTCTTCTTCGTCTCATTCCTATCCCATCGTGTTTAAATGCACTTACCAATCCTGTTACCATTCGTTATTTTTCTTACAGACGTCAGCTGGTAGCAACAGGAGATAGTGAAGGGGTCATCAGTGTGTGGCGACTGAGTGATGAACTAACGACTCAAGGATCACGAGAACTGGACATACTAACAGACATAGCAGATACACAAGCTGACTCGTGATAATGACCGCAGCTACAGGCGTCAGTTGGTAGCAACAGGAGATAGTGAAGGGGTCGTCAATGTGTGGCGACTGAGTGATGAACGAACGACTCGGTTGGCTTAAGGGGTTGTCATGGCGTTGCGCATGTCAGTGTTTGATCGGTGGATGTTACAGTTGGCTAAAACAGTTAGTTTCCTCCCTCGAGTGAAGTGATACGCAATATTTTCCTTGAAGACTGTTAGTTATTTTTGCATATTTGATTTGAACCATCTCTCCTGAGCGAGAGGTTCATATGAAAAACGCTGGAAATAACTGTAGTGACTCAACCCCTTGAACATACTTAGTGCGCTTCACACCAATATATACAGCCTTCAAAGACTTATCGGCGATTATAGTGAGTTACCGCCACTATAGAACAAACATCTCCGTGTTGGGTCGTTTGCCGGGATATTCTGGAGGTCCAGATGTTGCCATCTTTGTCTCAAAAAAAGTCATTACTTAGCCTTAAAAAAATCACTTTTTCAGGTGTATTTTTCAGTTTACCATGTTGATCGAATTTTCCTTTCGTATTCTAAAAAATATTTCATCAAAAGAATATATGGAGCACAGTTATGTACTAAGCACATTAACAAAATTCAACTTGCAATTTATAAATAAGATCAGACTAATATTCTAGATAATACTGAATATATATTATTGAACATGCATGCACAATTTTGCTCTCTAGTGATACATTTAAAAAAAAAATCTCCCCCTCCCCTCCCCCAACAAAAAAAGGAAATCAAAAATGCTATGTTCTTCACTAAAGCGTCTTACATTGTTAAAGCCCTCGGAAAAACGTCTTACTCTATTTGCCCCATAAATAACGTGAGTAGATAAGATGTACACCGTGGGAGATTTGTCTGTAACTGTTACAACCTCCATGGACAACTAGATATAGATCGATTTCATGTGACGTCATCAAATTGCTAACTTCGAAACTATGAACTCTACCAAGTTGTGCTTTTGATACAGTTTAGAGCTTACCTAAGCACGGCTTCACACCAAATTTCATCGGTTTCTTTCACTTTGTTCCGGAGATATCGATGAAGCGATTTGAGTCACGCACTCACCAGTCACGTATTTTGAGGAGTCAAATTAGTGCAACTTTCAGCCAAAAACCTTCTAAATACAAACCAACATGTCAAATAAGTGAATATCTATGCAAATAGATACATTTTAGGTCAGAATTCTTGGTAATTGTGAACTTTAATGAAACTTGGTAATCTGGCCGCCATCTTGGTGTACCTTGGAGGTACACCAAGATGGCGGCGCCATACATTTTACTGTAAACATGGCGCACATTTGATCGCTTATATTTTGGGCGAGAAATATCCTAGATTGATAAAACTTGTCAAAAATACGTAATTTTTAGTTCTCTTTCAGAAAAACGCACCTTGATTTTATTTGAATTAGCAATAAAGATTTTTAGGATTCACGTGACCTAAGTGAAATCGATCTATAGGACTATCGATTCCAAACCTGGCCATCCCCTGGCATTTGTAGGGCATTTGACAGTTTGTAAATGTCCCACCGTGGGGTCAGTTAAGCTATGCAAATGCCCAATCCGTGGGGTTTTGGTTTTTTGACTCTGACCAATAGACCCTTTCAGCTTACCTATTTGTTGCCCCATTTCAGACCACGTGATAGTTCTCCAGAGGATTCGGTGCTTTGTTTTCCAATTATAGAAATTGGTATATTGCCTTTTGGGATACAGAAAAACAAAAACGCATTACTCTAGGGAAAAGTCAGGTGGTCTGAAATGGGGCAACAAACAGGAAAGCTGAAAGGGTCTATTCCCTAACTTTTCTTTGCTGGCAAAGCCAAAGGCCTCATCACCGGGACAGAAACTCAGTGAAATACCCCATGTATGCTGGGGGAGGAGGGTGCAGTTTGGAATTGATAGATCCATTAGGCCCAAACTTTTCATGCACTGAATGAACCATAATAGATTTAGCTCAGTTGCACAATATAGATTCGGCGGATGAAAAGTTCGCCATCTGAAACGGGTCTAAATTAAAAGAAAAGAAAATCACAAACAGGATCCCTCTTCACATAGAGCGGTTTTCAATTGAGTGTCGAAACTAATTGCTTTCGAATTTGATTGGTTAGTTATCCTTGACTGCATTTACTTTGCCTCATGATTGGTTAAAGTAAAACCAATCGTGAATTACTTTAGTTCGTGACTGGTTCATTGATGTTTTTACTTGCTCCTGTGATTGGCTCACTGGTTTTGGTTTTACGACACAATAGAGGTTTTGCACCACCACGTGATGGCAGCCATGTTGGTGGCCAGAACAATAGAATGTTATTCCTTTGAGATTTAATTTTTCACATGATTGAACAAATCTCATTGTTCTGGCCACCAACATGGCTGCCATCACGTGGTGGTGCAAAACCTCTATTGAAAACCGCTCTAAATCAAAGGAATCCATGTTACCCTGGAGTTATCCACAAAAAAGGCTGTCCCCTGTAACAGGAACCTGATCAATTATTGTGGTTTACACTACATAATCTAGTGGGCGGTTGAATCCTCCTTTTCTGTTCATGTATTGTCTGTGGAGAGAAAGGTAAACGATAAGCACTCGGCCTACTACCCTGGGTTCCAGAGGCTCGAAAGAGAGTTAAGAGGGGCCTGGGGAAGAAAGTAATTTGAACGAGCCTCTGGCCTCGCGAGGCACGAATCTCACTTTCAATAGTACAGAATCTGTACTCTTAATTTGATTGGTCAATGACGCTAACAGGGTCGCGATTGGTTGGATTTAGCAAACGGGTTCTCTAGTTTGAAAACCGGTTTTCTCTACTAATAAGAGACAGACAAAATCAAAATGGTGAGCGAAGTCAAAGAAGCAAACTTTATGCGAGAGTGCAGGAATGCAATTCCTTCTGCTTTAAAAGCATTTCCCAACGTCAAGGAATTAGCAGTGCAAGAAGAAGCTATCATAAGCTTCATAAAGCGAATAAATGTTCTGGCTGTGCTTCCCACGCGCCAGTCTTGAACCTGAAACTTCTTTGTCGGTTGGCAGAGCTCAATGCCAGTCTTTAAACCTCTGAAGATCACCCATTGACCTCTCCAGCTTCTCCAGCTCTCTCTTACACTTTTAACAGATGATTTTCGAGAGCATTTTCCTTCCTGGACTACGGAAATCAGTATTCAAAACACCGGAAAGTCTCTCGCCAAGCTTTTCCTTAACTGATCTCGAGCCTTCGAATATGTTGTGTCTTTCCCTACCCGAAATTGGAATGTTGATTGAGCAGGTTTGACAAATGTTCTTTAACGAAACGTTGGGAGAACAAGTTAGCCTTTTCACCGGAGTTAGAGCATTTAACATATTCTCTCTGGGATCCATCTGTTTTGACATTTCACCTTCTCGCTTCAGTGCTCCACGTGAAAGTTCGTAATCAATTTTAATCCCTCATTAGCATACTCAACATGAAAGTGAGATTGGCAGCTCGCGAGCCCAGGGGTTCGTCGCTTCGCTCCTCAAGTTCTCGTCGCTTCGCTTCGCTCCGCTTCTCGAACTCGAACCCCTGGCAACCAGGGTATCGGCCTACCCGACCAAGCAACAAAACTTTCATGAGTTAAAAATGCTACAAACCATATTTTAATGGGCACTGTTAACTACTTTAAGAGAAATCTAGGGCAACACTGATCAAATTGGTTCACTATAATAGATGCTTTCCGACATAACGACGTGTAGTTGCAAAGAGTCTATTTTGTCACTTTAAGTGATAACTCGGTCTTCCTTTATCTATTCCAGCATTGAATATGCATACCTTGTATATAAGGCAGGATCTCTTATTGTCTACATCTCGCTTGTTGGACAACACAAAGTAAAAATTCAAACTTAAGTTTGTTTTTTGTTTTGGCTTTTAATAGCCCTCGGAGCCTTGTACAATTGCATTCGGTCGAGGAGTACGTTGCCAGAAGTTTCTTCCACGTAGCAAGACGTGGTTTTATTATGTTTTTTCGTACCGGGCAACGTACCGACAATTTTCTTTAGATATTTAGATTTTCTTTCTGTATTACCTTGTTTTTTTAGATTTTCTGTATTTTATTTAAGCATGTGAAAAGTTTCTTATTCTCATGGGATTGTCATTGGTTGTTCAACCATCCTTTAGGATGGAGATGTGGTTAGGTTTTTGAATGTTTACTGCATTCCTTCATGTCACGTTAAATATTTTGTAATGATTTTGTAATATTAGTTTTAAGTACTATTTAATGATTAGTATTTAAATTAGTAAAAACTATGCACCGGACAGTAAATACTATGCTGTAGACAGCAACAAACGGTTTCTTTAATTAGGCAACGGCACTGTTACACTCCACGGAGTCGTTGCGTGTTTTATACTGACGTGTTTTGTGCATTTGCGAGTATAGAAATGAACCGAGTTTCTTAGTAGAAATAGCTTTTGTAATCCACTTTAAAGGGAATCTCGGCTGAAAAACAATGTTTGCCCCCAAATGATTGTTACGCATGCCTAAATAAGCTTAAATACATTGCTGTGTTTGTCTCCAGTAAATTGTACACTGGATGTCATCTATGAACCGATTTTCCTGTCGATAGAACTTTTGAATTTCCTGCATGCCGGCATCCACACGGAATTCAAATGAGTTTTATCAACAGGAAAATCGTTGCATAAATGACATCTAGTGTACAATTTACTGAAGACAAACGCAACAGTAGACTTAGACATGCATAACAATCACTTGTGAGCAAACATTGTTTTTCAGCCGAGATTCCTTTTAATAGTTGCCATCTTCTATCGGAAAAGTTTGAAAGGTGTATCAGGACATTCACATGTTATAATCTGCCCTCTCTCTTATGTTATTTTTGTAGTTTTGGTTTAAAGAAACTTGAAGGTTCAATTCTGTAGACCGGCAGTGCCCCTTTAAACATAGATGACTGATTGGTAAGATTCTAGGACGTACCTATATTTCCTTGGCTTCTTAACACTTAGAGCACTTTGATTACATGAGCCCTCAACATGCTTTCCCTGTTCATTCAATAAAACATAAACAGTCCTTGGTTATGTACCAGTCAAACCATTTCATGTAAGTTACAACACAAATAATGACAGTTCAAAAACTGGTCAAAATGGATATACTAGCCTGCATCGCATCCGAACTCAACCCGAACTTTACCAGGGTTCAGTTCGGATGCGACGCAGGCTTACCTAGGATGATAACGAAACATTTTAGCTTATTATACCTTACAAATAATCTACCAATCAAATGTGTGTTTATTGGGGCGCATGCCAGCCCAATATTTTGCCATGTGGCATCTTATAATCCATCACATATTTTCTCTCGCGCGTGAATGGTTGAATGCGTCACGTGACCCGATAATCTCCGCTAGCAGGAAATATCGTAGCGTCGAAATATGCCCTGATATTTGTCCTTGGACATTATCTGATCCTCGAAGCTCAGGTTCCCTCGAGCTTCTCGGGAACTCTTCTCGGATCAGATAATGTCCGCGGACGATATTCGACGCCACAAATAGGCTATTGTGTTTATACTTCAACACCACAATTAGGTTTTGTTTTACACTATGCTGTAACATCGTGATTCTAGGTTCAGGAAACATTTTGGATACTGTGAGTCAATGATCTCTATTCTCATTTTTCCTTCTCAAGATATGAAAAATATACAACTAGTCATGATGTAGTTAAAACTGGTCCCTATGGGCAGGGGATGGACCAACCTGGAAAAATAATAAAGATGTGTTATACCTTTGTAGAATCAAAATTAGCAAAACCCATTAGCTTCATCATAGCCTCTTCCTCTTTGTTAGGATTATCTGGATCGATGCTTTCTGTAAATGAAGTACAGTGTAGAACAGTTGTATCATTTAATAAACTTCAGGATTGGCTTGTTGACATATAGGGAATCGGCAAACTGTGTTGCTACTCTGGGGAATTGTTCCTTTTTAACTTGTGGATATTGCGTTATGGGGAAAATCGTTATTATAAAATAACCCACAGAAAATAAGTACTTGCGCGCTCAACTTTCTATGTTTCTTTACAGTTATAGAAACACGGCTTTCAGCCAATCAGAGCGCGCGTACTATCGAATCTATTTTATAAATAACTATCGGGTGCATTATGAGTAAATCGCAAAACAGTTAAACTGCTGTATTCTAGACGATTTCTTGAATTTCGTATATACTACACTGCAACAAACCTCGTGTATTTTCAAATCGCACGATCACGGCTAACGCTTCTAATTGCAATTTAAAGAACTTACCCATAATGCACCCGATATAGTTATATATACATACGAGTCATGTTAACACAGAATGAGTGTTCCTTGCTAAGGCGCCTTTTGTGTTAACATGCCTCATATACTAATGTAAGTTATTTATTTTTCATTTTTTTTAAGTTCACGTTCAAGTTTTAACGAGTTATACAGCTCCTAGTTGACACGTGGGTAAATAAAGTATTGTCAAATTTTTGTTTTGCTTATTCTAAAAATTATGACTGCCTTTCACACTAATTTTCCTTAAATCAGCCACTTAACATCTGACTGATCCGCATGATTCGTCTTAATTTCTGCTCTTTCGACGTATTAAAACAAGGTCATTTCACTCCGATGTGATCATTATTTTGCAAGCCAGAAGAAAAACCAGGGTAAAAGAAGTTATCCTTCAACAATTAACATTCTATTAAAAATACCTAATGCAATGTTAGAGGATGTGATATTGAAGTGTTTTAAGCAAGATTTATTTCAAGTAAATCCACATTTTATTACACTTCTTATATGGCTTATTTTTCACAATGGCAAGGTTTTTTTATTGCACGCAATAACATCTCTTTTTATAAATCATTAGGAAGCTTGTTTCCCTGGTTTATTGATGTGAAAATATGAAATATATTCCTCTGAATGAATAAAGAAAATGGAACCATGTGAAACATTTAATTTTAAATGCTGCTATTAAAATGCTGTACTCTTAGCAATAGCAAAAATGATGGATAGTGCCCAGAGTCTATATATGGGGCGGATTCTAGAGTAATCCATCCACGAGGTCACCATTAGTACCTAATCATGTTTCATTCTTATCATAACACAGTCATGCCTATATCTCAATGTCACATGAACTGAATTGGGCAGCAACACAGTTAGCCAATTCCTTCTATTGCAAATAAGAGGACAATTTACCACAGCAGATTGTGTGATTGCTTGCACAATATCGAATGCATGATCATCACTTTTTCATGCAATTTCCCTCATCTCCAAGACCTGTCCACTTGATTCTTTTTAGTTTGTTGTAAAACATTATGATAGTTTAGCATAGTATGAACTGTTATTTACCATCATTAACTTTGTCATTTCATATTCCAAATTTGTTGTTCTAACCTTTTGAATCTTCAATAATTTTGACCACGAGATGACATAGTGTGGTAAATAAGAGGACTATACCATCATGATGGTAAACTATTGTTTATCTCAATTACATGACAGTGCAAGCTACTAATTATGGCCTGACAGGGCTTTTGTAATCTGCCATTCAAGTGACTTACTAATAACAAACTTTGTCTACCCTGAATTTGAAGAGATGCCTAAACTCGTCCCTTCCCCAATGCTTTGACTGGCCATCAATGTCAATCATCCCCATATTGAAATGGTTCACATTGAAGGTCAGACACCCAAGGCCCCATCACCCCACCACCCCACCCCACCCCCCCCCCCCCCCCCCCCAAATATTATTTAGCTACTTACAGCTAAGCAAGAGAGAGACATATGGAGTGGGCAATTGATCTATATCATTATGACGTCAAATCAAAACAATCTATTGTTTAAACGCTAAGGATCACGGTCGTGGGAGGGGGACAAAACAGCAACAACACAAAGTAAATAGCTATCAAATGCATTTTGTAGAACGTAGAATAGCGGTAACAACCACCAAATACGGTAAATATTGTGGGATAAACATTGATTCAGCTGATATCTGGAAACCAGACAATTCGAAGTTAAATTTTCCTCAGCAGAGCAGATTTAGTTCAAAATTCTATTGTTCAAGTCGTTTTCTGTCCCCCTCATAAACAAGCCGTGACGTCATAATAATATAGGGTAATTGAATTAGCGAGTATTAAAGGCGCTGTGTCACGGTACTGCGCATGTCACAGTCTCCAGACATTGAATTGACAGCTGTATTGTGTAACATCCAATGAGAATCAATCATAATAAATTGCCAGAAATGCCACACTGTTCGGGTGATAGCTGTGATTCACAGATTGTAGTTTTGCGGAAGTTTTGCACAGTATATGGCGAGATTTACAAGGATTTTATTCTTCCTACATCCAAGGTAAAGAACATTGAGTAAAGAATGGTTTCTATATTTCATTACTTGCTTGTATTTTTTGCTGTTTCCAGTCGTAAACAGTCCGAATTTGACCGAAGTGAAACACGCCGCTGCTGGGGGTTTCTCAGTGTAAGCATGTCCTGAAATTGTTAAAGCAAAAGTGCACTTGAAAACACTTGAAAACTTCGCTAAATTCCCCATTAAGTTCAGGTGTATTTAGACTCGTTCTATTAATGATTTGGGATTTAAAATGGTTAGGGTTTTTTCAAATTTGGGGGTTAGGTTTTAGAAGGTTTGTATGAAAATTCGAAAAAATGAATTATTAATATGCTTACACTGAGAAAGCGCCAAGCTGCTCGCGTCCGTATATCATATTTCTTCGTTATGCACTTTTGACATGAAATAATTCTCCAAATGGCACCATTGTTTTATTTCTACATGGATAATAACTCAATTCTCTGCTGTAAAAAACTAGAATATCCTATGGAATATTTCATGTCTTAAAGTTTCGAAACGTAACACATGCATTTGACGCTAGAAAGTTCAGTACTCGCGGAAGTATGCAAGGTACTTACTAGCTTGGCTGTTTACTAGTTTGCACTATCGGCTGTTTACTAGTTTGCACTATCGGCTGTTATGGACTGGAAACTTACTTTCACAGCTTAAAGGGGCCGTCTCACCCACAGTGCTTAGCGCGCTCACATAGCATAGCGGCCATTTTCGATGCCATTGAAATCCAGAGTTTTATGGCAGTGATTTCAATCTTCTCTACATCTCTGCCATCCTTCCAGCTATCGTCAAAAAAATCATACTAGGTTGAACCTTTTTTTATTGCTCTTCCGATTGAGCTTCTTATTTAAGTGTTTTAAATTATTTGGTCATGCAAATTTTAGTTTTATTTCAGGTGGCCGTAGTTCTCTGATGGATGCCAGTCTCGTTCGTCCTCAACTTTGTGTCCACGATTTCCACCTACAACATGGAGAAGCTATTCTGACCATTAATCTTTATATGTAAAGATATATTAGCGCTTAGTTCGAGTATCTACTATCTTTGAGCCGATTTGGGTTTTTGAACACCGTGGCTGGCTTACGTGACCACAATTTGCAACAAAACTCCACTTGAAGAACAGTTTCCTAAAATTATTTTCAGGGCTTTGGCGTTTAACTTGTGGAAACAGAGTCTTCACTCTACGGTGACTGCCCTTCTTGAGGCCACCAACAACTGGGCCTACAATATCGATCGTGGCAATGTGAATGCCGTCGTATTTCTAGATCTTAAAAAAGCATTCGATACAGTAGACCATGGGATTTTGCTATCAAAGCTTAATGCATACGGGTTTGGGGGGAAAGCAAGTAATTGGTTTAAGTCATACCTTTATGAGCGCAATCAAAAGTGTTTTGTGAATGGGCAACTTTCTAGTACCCGTTCTCTGCGCTGTGGAATTCCACAAGGGACAATTTTAGGTCCTTTGCTTTTCCTCATCTACATAAATGACTTACCAAATTGTCTTGCACACTCCCAGCCCCGTATGTATGCGGATGATACTCATTTAACATTTGCAAGTAATAATGTAGATGACATTAATTATTATGTCAATCAAGACCTTGCAAGCGTTAATCATTGGCTTGTCGCTAACAAGCTTACCTTAAACCAATCAAAAACAGAGTTTATGGTTATCGGGTCACGACAAAGATTATCCACGTTTCAGTCAGCTCCAATCCTGGCAATCGATGGCGTCCCTATAAAGCAGGTGCCTCATACAAAATCACTTGGTGTGCATATTGACCAAAATCTATCATGGAATGTGCACATCAAGGGGTTGACTAAAAAGATTGCTTCTGGAATTGGAGCCCTGAAACGTGTAAGAAATTGTGTTCCTGATAAAACCATGCATTCAATCTACAATTCCCTTGTTCAACCACATTTCAATTATTGTTGCATTGTCTGGGATAGTTGTAGCATAACTTGTGCTACTAAGCTTCAAAAGTTGCAAAATCGAGCTGCAAGGGTCTTATCGTTCTCCAACTATGACGCTGATGCCAATATTCTGATTGAGAGGTTTGGTTGGAAAAAACTCGCTTCGCAACGAAAATTTCAAACCGCAGTCATGGTCTACAAATCAATGAATGGTCTTGCCCCAGACTATATGCGGTCCATGTTTACATATCGTAATGTTACCTCTTATTCTTTGAGAGACACCGAGGGCAAACTGGCTATTCCTATGCCCCGCACAAATTATCTTAAGGATAGCTTTGGTTATAAGGGTGCGGTGCTGTGGGATAGCCTCCCAGTCGGGTTGCGGCAAGCAAATAATCTTAGCAGTTTTCGAGCGGGCTGTTTTGAACAAGTCTAACTGTTATTCTAAAGTCTTATTTTTATTCTTAATTTTTTATAATATATTATATGTAATGCACGGCTCTCATGGAAAGCAGGTACTAAACTTAGCATTATTTAAAATTAGATTATTATTATTATAGTAGTTATGATTAGATGTTATTATTTATTTTTATTTACATTATCATTACTTATTTATTTATTTATTTTTAAATCCTGATGAGATATTCCGTGGGTAAATAAAGTTATACATACGGTCTCTCTCTGGTTTCGAAGGGCTTTCACGCCGTGATTTCGCCGAGATTTTCGGATTCACCGGATCAATCAAAGTTTATGACTCGCACGAAATTTGACAACAGAGCCACCGTGATAATAATTTCCCATTGAAACGATCGAGCTGTAATTCGTTCACTGTTCTCTCTTGAACTGGTTCTCTGCTACTGCCAGCAACGAGATTGCCTGCTTGCAGATCTCTCTCTCTGTGTCTGCAAGTGAAAATAAAACCGAGGAGAGAAACCCCAGAGAAACCCCTCGCTTTCATAATTATTAGTTTTACCCGGAGAGAGTGTTCTCTGTTTATAGCAGCGACGGGTGAGCGGTAAATGTTATAGTACAGCCAAGTACTGCTGTATAACACTTTGTTGGCTTCACATTCAACTGGTAAGGTACTGTTAGTTTCATCAAGGTCATCCATGTTCAAATCAAAATTATCATGTCACCGACATAAAGAATACGCTTAGTTCGTGAGGTTCCCGCAGTGAATAAGGGTCAAAGTCCCGGATATCAGCAATAACAAAAGCATGCTATTTTAAAAAGCACTGTGTGTGAGACGGCCCTTTAATATGTATGTCGATTGGTCAGAAGGATATCTTGTTTAAGATGCTATGGTTCTTTCGACATCAGGAAATTTTAAAACGGGAGTTTTCGTACAGTATTTCAAGCTATGCTGTAGCGTGAGTAAATGTCCGTGAAACTAATAGTGCGTTAATTATTATCAGTTTGCTATATGGGTTCTCATGTATTCAATAATTACTTCTGGGGCTTCATATGTTATGTCGACTGATTGGTCGAGTCAGGTCGCAGCTCCAAGATGTGCGCTTGTGATTGGCTGCTGAGTTGTAACTGCGTTTTTCTTTTGCTCTGAGAATTAGTTTGCCTCTGTAATTATTTATTTGGCATTATGTTACAGTTAGGGAAAGACAGATCAAAAAAACATACTGGAGGGCAGAGGCAGAGGGTCCGGTAGCGAAGGTAGAGAGCGTAGCGACAGTAGCGAAGGTCGCAAGGGTAGCGAAGGTCGCGAGAGTAGGGAAGGTAGCGAGAGTAGGGAAGGTAGCGAGAGTAGGGAAGGTAGCGAGAGTAGCGAAGGCCGCGAGGGTAGCGAGAGTAGCGATGGTCTCGAGAGTATCACATGGTCAAAATTTGTTGTGGACTCACTTGGCTCCGCCTCGTGACTCCACAACAAATTTTGGCCATGTGATGACGTAAATCGTGGTAAATAAGAGTCCACACCACGGAAAACCAGTGGAAATTTGCTAATTTCACAGCTCTGAGAATTTCGTTCCGGGCTAGAACATAATTAAAAAAATCATCAGATTTTCACACATGCGCAGTACCGTGACACAGCGCCTTTAAGTGACATTAGGTTGAGTACCATCTGACAGAAAAGGATGCCAGGTCCTACAGCAAACTAACCTTCACCATCAAGCACCATATTCTCTGTTTCTTTGCTTTCCTTTTGCTCCCCATCAGGTGATCTGTCACACCAAACAAAATGATTGTAACAGATGGACCAAAGCTTCAAATCCAGTATACTGGCAATAGGAAAGAACCATATTCTCACGGATGAGCTGGAACAAGCACTCGAACCACGAGGCTAAAATAAGTATCTTTTCTCGTGCAACGTAACTTTTAGCAAATTTCCCCGCATGAGCCTCGTTGAATTGAGAGATTGAGCCAGAAGGGACAATTTGGCCTTTTTGCTTTTTAATCTGGCATTTAATTTCCTTTTGAAGTGGACAAAGCAGGACAATTTGACGATTATCTTTTATTTTTAAAGCGACAAAGGTGTTTTTAATGAGGGAATGGTGCAATGCACAGCCTGGCTCATTCCCTGGCTTGTTTCAGCTCGTCTGTGAGAATACAAATCTTGCCTATTAATAACATTTTGTTTGGTATCACCATTAAAATTATGCATATTGATGGTTGAAGTACCTCGATCGTGACCTCCTGGAGGGCCTTGGTGATGAAGATCTACAAGGTACAAGATGATATTCAAAGTAACATAATTATTTGATATACAGGGATATTCAAAGATAAATTTAACTGTGGACAGAGCAGGGTTATTGGTAGACTTTCTCAAAGTCCTTTAAATTTTTTCCCGCTTCGGATCCATCGCTCGCCTCACTTCGCTCAAATAAAGAACACATTAAGAGGATGACTTGGGGCAAGTCTAGATTTATTTATTGGAAGCACAAGACATTGATTATAGAAATGGAGGCAAAGGAAATACAAAGGAAATACATTTTTTATATATCATTACTAATTGAAAAGTAGAAATTGAAGGGGTCGGCAAGAACACCATAAGTGACCAAATTAATCCTCCCTTAGAAAACAAACAATACTGTTTATAAGTTATAGATACAGAATAAGTAGCCATGCTTTATCGCATTTACAAATTGGGCTCGAGTTTCTAAATACCATAAAACATGGACATGAATTCTGTATATGGCTTATCAAACATCTAGCAGTTTTTCAGTTATTTTGGAGATACAGCCTATTTTGGCCAAGAAACTCGAAGCAAAACTTTATGCAAATCAGGACGAATCTGTATCAGATTTACAGTTCACTTATCACACATTGATTTACTTTGTTTTTCCTTCATGAATCATTGATAAGTTTTGTAATATAAATCATTATTACAGGAGCATCCTAAGAACATGTGATTTCATTGGCTGCTCGGTGTGTTGTGCTTGATTTTCTCATAATGCACACTCGAGCATTTATTTCCACACACATTGAATTTTATATTATAAAACAAATAGAAGATGGTTCTCTTACACTTTCGAGGTATTGAAAAGCTACTAAATGAATTATGTTCCACTGTCTTGTGCATCTGCAGTTTTTCAAGGCTTCAAGCATGCATTATATATATTATTATATAAACAAAGTATCTCATCAAAATATCTGGATTATGATTAGTCAATGACAAGTTCATCTAAAGGTTATTGAGTCTACAGTCACATGCTATTGGGAAATGGGTGCTCAGTATATTATAAACAAAACATCACATGAACTGCTTGTGCTATACTTGATTTATAGGCACTGAGTTATAATTTTTATTATGAAAGTTCTCAAATTGTATCCGCCTAAAGGCTTGTGCAATTATTAGAATTCATTGCCTATTATGTGACGACGAATTTGCCCCCATGGTGAGTTATTTTGGGATCGCTTTGCAAATAGCTATTGGCTGGCAGCGGACAGTGCTCATTTGGTGCATGTGCAACGAGGTCGTCAAATGTGACAAGTTTGCCCTCGTGCTCAGTTCTGGCTTGCTTGCTTCGCATTTGCTTGCCGGATTGCCCCACCCACCCGTCCCCACTATGGAAGGTCTAAGACCTAGGTAAGTATCTTTTTCCACTGTAAACCAGTGTGACAGGTGCTGCATCCTTAGTAGGCTCGGTTTCCAGCTGTGGGGGTTTCGGTGAGCCCGTGATCCTCTCTCTACTCACGGTTGGGCGCGCGAGCTGAGGCATTGTCGGTTTTTAGCCAATCAAAAACTTGCCACTAAAATCCTGTCGCTGAATGTATTTGCATAATTTATATTGCAAACTTTTCAAAGCCGGACCAGAAGCTTTGGATTGCTGTTCCAAAATGCGTTAAAATTTGCTTTGGAAAAGTTTGCTTTCGAATAATTCAAGGATTCACACAAGGAAGCAGTAAGAGAGTTAGTTTTGGGTGAAGACACTGTGTCAGTATGTGTACGCACCGGGTTTGGAAAGTCACTTGGGAAACCGTTACTTGTACCAAGCTCGAAGGTCGCGAAACCCGTAATGTTCAGTCATTTCTTTGCCTATGCAAGACCAGGTAGCCATTCTTACTTCAAAGAAAATTAGTGCTGCCTTTATCGGAGAAGAAAAGACGGATGACTCCATATTATAAGAGTTATAAGAGAGGAAATCACGTCTGACTCAGGCCATGTTTATGCGTTTAACTCTGTGATCACTCACTGCATCAAATGAGTTTTACAATTCTTTAAGTCCTATGTACTAAGTTTGTGCATTTTTTACTTGACTCTAGCTCAGAATAGTTCCGAGATAATATCTGAACTTTACCCCGTATTTCGGCTTTTAATTTCTGTCAGCGAGGTGTCTTGAGCAGCACTATAAATATTACAGAGTAACAGACATAATGCAGCCTAGTTTCTCAATAATTTTAAATGGTGTTTGTTCTTTAGAATTCATTTCACACTTGGAGTTTTAGTTTAGAGTTCCAGTTTAGAGCCTACGCTACAGTCGTGAAAGGGTAAATGGCTTTTCTTGTCAAAACATGCAAATTGAATAATATTGAATTTTAATCAGCTGACGTCATGGACACGGTGTGTTGACCGCGTGCACAGCCGTTAGTGGGGGGAGGCTTTGGAGAAACGACACCCCAACGGCTGAAAGCGAGCCTACATCCTTAGTTGCGCATTGCTTGCCTGTTGCTAGTACTTGCATTGCAATTAATGGCACCTACCATCCTTCCTTATTGACAAGTTAAATGTCATTGTTCATAACAATAATATTGGAAATATGCAAATTGTAAATTTGTTCTCATGAATAAGAACATTACAATTTGCATATTTCCAAATATGAACAATAGAAATCATTTATTAAAATGCCATCCCTACCTGGATCTTCTTCTTCTTGGAGATTGAGACCTGGGGGTCAAGAAACATCAGATACAGGACCTTTAGTATAATACTGTAAATTATGAAAGTAGTGACCCCTAAGTAGTGTCGACCCCCTTTGCATTTACTGGCTATTATCATTTGCATGGATAGTACAAAGACAATCGCATGGACAGACACAATTTTATCTGTACAGTTTCTGGCAAATAAATTACCATTCTAGCTTTATTGTAATAGCTCAACTTTAGTGTTTTAGCTCCCCAAATGTAGAGGCAAATGTAATGATAGTAGATGTCTGCTAATACTGAAAGCAGGGTTGTGGCTAGGGCTGCATGGTTGTTGCACCATTGTTTTGAAGCCCCTCTATGGAGTTCTCCGAGGGCCTACAATTTATCGTCCTTATCCGAGAGGAAGTGAAGGTCTAACCATTTGTAGTTCGATAACAAGTGCATCTTTTATATACTACTCAGTTATTTTAAGACCCTAAGTGTTGGTCCGGCTGGCGTTTTAACCTGCGACCTCCTGCATCATTGACAGACCAAGCTAAGTGGGAGGTGGGTGGTACAACAGTTTCAGACCAGTTATAATGAAATACTTGGGGCTTCTGCATATAGAAATTGACTAAATTGACCCATATAAAAAATAAGATATGGGTCATTAATTGACACATTGGGCAAGATTCCTAGCCAGAACTGGAAAGCGTCATAATATTATCTAATTTGTGACAGAAATATAAAGTTATTCATAGAGAAAAGTATGCAATGAAACAGCACTAGGGGATGTTATGTTTAGGGTAATAAATGACAAGGTGTTTGTACCTTCTATACCGCCGTGGTGATGGTGACCTGAAGAAAGACAAAAAATCAATTTGAATTCTATTTTCTCACATCTACCTGAGCCATGCCTTCACAAAATCTTTTGAAGTTGGTTTGAAGTTACCCTGGTTCCAGGGGCCCTCACTAGGAGAAACTATAACAAACGAGACGAGAGATCGAGAAGAGAGAAGAAAGGGCCTCTGGCCTTGGCCGTTGAGAATCTCACTTCCATGCTGAGTTTAGGTTCAGAATTTGAACCTTGATCTTCTCTGGTTGGATAATCTACTCATTACTTCTAGGATGGAACAGTGATTTTTATTTGCTTATCAATGGCACAGCAAACTTCTGAAAATAATCAAATGTGTAAAAACAGTCTTGTACACAAACAGTATAATTATTAGTGATGTTACATTGAAAGTACATGTACTGCAATCATCGTGGTTTAATAAATACTTATTAGCAAGAGAATAAAATGAATCATACATTCCCCTTTACCTTGAGTATGACTTTTGTCTATATCTTCGTGGTGATCGAGACCTACTCCGTCTGTGATCTGTAATAAGTAGTAGAAGAGACAACTTTTAGACTACCCATTTCAAACACAATTTTAATGCATTCTACTTAACTATGTAGAGTTAATAGTTCCAGCAGCTGAGTGAAAATGAAGTGATTTTGCTGGCAAACCACGAAACATGTGATTGTAGTCAAGCCCTTAACTGAATCCAAAACTATCTAAAACCCATCTTTTTCCATAGAATATTGTCTTAAAGGGAACCTCGGCTGAAAAACAATGTTTGTTCTCAAGTGTTTGCTATGCATGCCTAACAAAAGAGCTATTGTTTTCTGACAATAGGGGCAACACTGTGACATCATAAAATCCAAGATGGCGGCGCGCAGGGAATTCAAATGAGTTTTATCGACAGGAATATCGGTGCTTAAATGACATCTAGTGTACAATTTACTGGAGAGAAACACAGAAACAGACTTAGGCATGCATAGCAAACACTTGAGAACAAACGTTGTTTTTCAGCCGAGGTTCCCTTTAAGACTTCACCTGAAGGCTGGTTTTCACTAGTGAGGGAATCATAAGCATAAGGAAGCATAAGGAGCATTACATTCTTATATTAAAAATCAAAAAATGGAGACATACCGGTAAGTAGAAGCTTGACAGAAGCATAAGTAGAAGGAATGGGAGGTTTTCTTATTCTTACGTTTCTGCTTCTGCTTCCATCAAGCTTCCATCGCTTCCATTCCAGTGAAAACTAGTTAGACGTAGGCAGAAGCAGAATAATTTAACCAATCAGAATGCTCATTCTTTGAAACTTAGCATAATGTAAATATAGCATGCAAGCAGGGTTTTTGCTTCTGAACGAGGCTTATGCTTGTGCTTCCATTGGATATGGCATGATGAAGAAGCCGTAACTTAACTCAATTTTAGGACAAAGTATTTTCTTCGGAAAAACAGAAAGGTTTTCCACTCGATTTAGCTTGAAAGCCGAACAGAGCCAAACCATCAGGCAACTATTACAACAAGAAGGACTTGATGGCCATTTGACCCACCAGATTTGGCAAAAGCATCTTTCAACTTCTTGTAGTTTATAGCTAATAGTAGAAGTACAGTGCTAGCTTCAGCTGTAATATTATTGCTGCCAGAACGTTAGCATAGGCAGCAATCCTAGTCTAGCAAAAATCTCTTTTTTTGGGGGGGGGGGAGGGGTCAGAGAATTCCACATGCAGCCACTCAGCAACCCAATCAGCAAGTTGTTTGCACTGATGAAAAAGTATACGTCACACAGCAGCATGCAGCAGAAGTGTTGTGATTTATCTCTGAACTCTGAATTTTAACGGGACTTGAAACAACGATAGAGGCTGGTCAAAGTCAGGACCCGGCTAAACCACAATGAAATGGAGGGAGGAAAACCAGAGAACCTGGAGAAAAACCCTCAGAGCAAGGGCGCCAAGATACCAACAAACTCAACTTGCATAACACCACAAATGGGAATAGAACCCAGGCACAGTCAGAGGTGAGAGATCTGAGATGTTTAAATAGTTTTATAAATGTCTTGGTCTAGAGCCTTTAATGAGCTATTTTACAATTATTACTAATTTTAGATGTACATGTAGTAAGATAATTATTTGAAACATTACCTTTCTCCCTTCTTCTTTCCCTCTCTCTTTCCCTTGATCTTGATCTACTGCGGTGACTTCTTTCTGTGAAGACTACACCATAACAACAAACAGTGATTTATGGCTTTTAATGTACATTTTTTTGCCTAATCAAATACATGTAATTTCAAACCTTAGTTATTACTTAGTCTTTCCCTGATGGCAGAGTTTGCTTCGGTGGGTGTGTTTTGCAGAATGCAGAATGCAAATTAGAAAATCTGGTCAGCAGAAATACCATGAACTGCAAACTAAGTGCTCTAGTGACTAGCTCTAAACACCCTAAATTAGTGAGCAATTGGTTTACCGGCATTAGTCATTTTTGAAACAAATTTCAAAATATTCCCCATGGTGCAGCCAAAGAAATATGGCAGATGCCCCACCCCCGGGCACATCCATATACCTTCCCCGAGTATAAGTATTTTGAATCAGAGTGAAATGAATATGAGTTGGGCTTGACTTCATAAAATAGTTCAAGAAAGCAGTTCAAAACTAGCATTAACAGGTAAATATGGCCTTTAAATACACCCACAAGCTTTTGTAGCTGTCCTTGCTGGACAAGCCAGTCAGCCACAAAGTTCTCACTTTTGCCAATAAACGTGCTTCCATTTATAATGTTTGCAGCAAGCACATAGTTGGCAACAAGGGAAACCACAATCTAGGTTAGCTTCTTTACAAGAATTATTTTTGGTAGTGCACAATAATGCCCTACCATGCATACTGTCACAAAGTAGAATATAGCGCTTTTTAAAACACCGCAGACGTTTTCACAGCATGGATATCACAGTGAGAGATGATTGGATTCACAAAAAATGGTGGTAAAATCTAACTATAAACCTTGGACATGTTTCTTGTCGATCAACATGGACAGGAAGACCATAAAAGGAACATTAATTTGGCTCTACCTCGGTTTAAAAACCTCGCAGACTGCATCACAAAACTTCCATTGTGAATAACTATGAATAATTTGGGACTTAGAATATTTCCCAGACACCTGAAGTGGCACTTATAAATTTTACAAGAGATTGGGGAGCCTCTACTTGAAAATAAAAATTCACTGTGCTCAGCGTAGGAATCAAACCCAGGAAGATAAGATTTATAGAACAACTGACACAACCCTACCATAACCGCAAGACCATGAGTGAATTCGCTTGGTGGCAATCGTTTTTTTCATGTATTTATATCCACTAATGATGAGTAGCTGCATAATTTATAGTATTCAATACACTATAATTGTAATATGCCTACTCACAGAGCGTGCAAGGGCATGGTCTCTAGGGAATGGTTTTAACACAGAGGTAAAGTCATTAATTTTGACTTTCCGTTACCGTCAATGAAAGTCTTTTACTTATGCTATCTAATGCCCAACCACCGGGCCGCCAATATAGCGATACTTACTGTTTGTAAATACTGACGTCATTTATATATTTGCATATATAATGTGGTTGGCAAAAAAAAAACGCATTTGTATGACTTGTATGGCAACTAGCGATTTGGGCCTCACAAAATACATCTAAAGTCTCAATTCTGCTTCCAAATCTAAATTCTTTTATAAGACTTATAAGTTAAGAAGAGCATATAAGCTTTGACGAAAGGGCTTGCTTGCATTTTGGAAGAACAAGAAGTAGAGTAATTTGGCGATGAATAAGCACTGACCTGTGATATTTTATAAGCAACTGACTGCATTCACGCTTCGTTTCTGCCAATCACAGAATGCAACAAATGTGGCGTGACTGGCCTGTGTGATGTCACAGTAAGTATCGCCACAGTTGCAAATCACCCACTCCCGGGATCTTAAATTATACAAATGCCCCAACATGTCAGAAGCGAGCTCTGCCAGCAGGGAAGAATTGGTTGGTTAGTATTTCGTTTGGTATTTTTTGTTTTTGGATAAAGTATGTTTTCTGTGTGTGTTTAACTGTCTGTATATAATTCACGTTTTAATTGTCATAAGTTTTCAATTTCAATTAAAGTTTAAGATTAATGAACCATCCTCCATCTGACGCCTATATGTAAGGTTCTATCATGTAATGCCAACTAACTAGATTAGCTTTTTAGTTATTTTAGGTGGCCAGTACCTCATTTCCTGTAAAATTAAGTTTATGTCCATAATTTTGTTTCGTATTTGTCAGGTACAAAATAAACTTGTTGTTGTTAGTGTTAGATATTAAGTTAATAATTAGTTTGAGAATTAAGAATGTCAAATAACTTATTACAGTAAGTTACTAAACTTATTCAATGACAAGATAATTGGTTGGTTAGCGTTTCGTTTGGTGGCCATGTTCTCACCCCTTCTCGATGACGGCGACCGACTTCTAGACTTGCTACGATTATCTGCCATCTCTCTACAACCTCAATCAAATTTTCTTTGCGAATTTCCTTTAAACTATGAAAAATATAAGTATTTTCTGCGCTCTTAACTTGATCAAAAAAAACATAAATTGTCGACAACCGACGACAGTCTCACGTTCTTACGTCGGGGCAGCGGTTTCTGCAGGCCTGTTGTTGCGTACGCTTTGTTTTGAAAAACCTCTGTACATGAGTAGTGCACTGTGGGTAATTTATCTCTTGAGCTGCAATGTTTTCCTCCACTGTTGGTAGAGTAGTTCTAAGGAGAGGTGTTCAAAGATCATTTAGCACTACCATGCAATCTCAGAAATCCGTAGCCGTGGTAAGTTGCTTTACTATTCTTCTTTTGCCTCTAACCCATGCCATAGACAGACAGACACCTGCTCGACTGTTGTAGCTTTTAAACACTTTTTTTACCAGCTTCTCCACAGGAAACCCAAGCTCTGTTTGTGTTTTAAATTATAAAGGTTTGTATGAGATAATCTTAGTTGGAGAGGGCGAGGGGTAACAATTCAACAGAATTCGCTGAAATTGCATACAGAACCCAATGAAGAACAGATAAACACTCCAGGTAAGTTTTCATTGATTTTATTTCAGTATTTCTGGCCTAACGGATACAACCAAATACTCGTTAAAAATCTCATACAAACCCTTATAATTTAAAACACAAACAGAGCTTGGGTTTCCTGTGGCTTTTCCTGCAGAAGACTAATTCAGTTTTGCAACTAACTGACGTCATCAAAGCATTGCGCAATACACTTAACGCTTGCAAATTGCAAAAAAAATCTTTTTTATTGCGATTCAGATAAATATCATTTTGAGACCATGTGTTTTGTACTTGCATGGGTATCCACTCAACAATTACATTGTAGCTCCTAAATCAAATTGTTGCTTAATGATTTTGAAAGTTGTTATAAGGGATTTCATGCAGCAAATTAGGGGGAACATAGTAAGGTAGAGGGGATATGGGGGGAGAGGTCATCAAAGAATGAGCATGGCATTTTTCATTTGCACCAGCCCCGCCCCCCTAATTTAATGACCAGTTCCTAAGCACTACCAATGATTTGCACCATCCAATGACAATGTTTCCTTCTTTAGGTCCTATCTGGAAGTGGTGTTTTTGATGGCTCAGAAATTCATGAAGCCTCAGCGTAAGTAAAATACTTTTTAGTAATGGTTTCCCCAGGGAAGGGTAAGATACCCAGGGATTTTTGAAAACTTTCTCCTGGGAGTTGTCTTCATTTTTGTATAATTTATATATAGATGTATATGGCTTGGGTGGGAAATTTGACGAAGAATTCTACCCCAGTATGGTGGAAGAACAATAATTATCACAAATTAAATGTTAAGTGCTAAATTCCCAGGGTGTGCCTGACATGCCACCCCTAGGGCACTCCCCTAGGGGAGACCACTGACTGGGAGATAGTAGCAAATTTTTTTTTGTTGTGCCCTTTAATTTATTCTTGGATTTTTCAGAGTTCTTGTTCATCTGAGTCGTGCTGGTGCAGATGTCAGTATTTATGCACCAGATATCCCTCAGATGCATGTCATTAACCATGCTAAGGGAGAACCTACTGAGGAAACTAGGTGAGCTGATGGAGCCAATACTTATGATTTTAAACTCCAGGTTTGTTAGATTTTAATTTCACATCAAATTTCATAGAAATGTACTTCACGAGTCTGCTAGAATAGCGAGAGGGAAGATTGCACCATTATCAGATCTTAATTCATCTTCCCACGATGCAGTGGTATTCCCAGGAGGGTTTGGAGCTGCAAAAAATCTGTAAGTGGAAAAATAATAACTACTACCGGGTATAAAAAGATAGGGTTAGGCATTCAGTGACAAGTTATAATTTATTTTTTGATAATTATTTAAAATATATATATATATAAGTTTATAATATTATTACAATGTGATATTACTGTAATTGAATTATTTCATATATATATATACATATATACAGTCAATTGCAGAAACATTGTCCCACAATATACACATACCATCTGTAAGTACAAATCATATTTAATGGCAATAAAGTATACATGACATTATGGGATGTCTTCAAAAAATATGTTTTTCAATAGGCCTGACCCAAGAGGCATCTGAATAATGCATTTCTAGCGGAATTGCACATTGTGAAATATAAATATATATTAATTGGCATATATTGGCATACATTAGGTATTTAATCTACAGATATATATTATTGATATATTTCCCATTGTGCAATCAAGTCTGAAATGCATTCTTCAGACACCTCTTGGGTCAGGCCTATTGAAACATATAATTTTGAAGACATCCCGTAATGTCATGTATATTTTATTGGCATTGAATATGAATATGATTTGTACTTACAGATGATATGTATATATTGTAGGACAACGTTGCTGCACTGGACCTAATATATTATTGTGGATATTAAAACTATTTACAGGTCAACATTTGCAACAGAAGGTGCAGATTTGAAGGTCAACGAACAAGTAGGAAATGTCATCAAAGATTTTCACTCATCTAAAAAACCAATTGGGTAGGTTTGCTCTTCCTGGACTTTAGCATGTTATTCCTTTCTATTGGGGGAATGAGGGAGGTAGGGGGATTTTGACAGGTGTATTTTCATGGATGTAAACAGTATAATGTGGTGGTTATTGGATAATTTTAAATCACTCAACCCATATTAGGTTGTGCTGTATTGCTCCAGTATTGGCAGCTAAGGTAAGCTTTGTTGTTTTTTGGTAGATTACTAAACCACTCTATTTCTTTAGCCTGTGTCATGGCTTTGCACCTGTGGCTAGATTCATGCTTTGTGCTCATTACTCAACTGAGTCACTGAAAATTCACTGGGACAAACAAGAAGAGGACCACATGACTATGTAAACTACAATGTTTTTTGACTGGTCACAAGTCAGTCATAATAGTCTGATGCTTCTATATTTATTAACAGTTTTCACAATAAGATAACTTGTTTATGGTAAGAATGTTTTCTGTTAGACTACAAGCAAGTCCCTCTATTTTTTCTCAAATACTGTGTCACAGTTCTGTTGCCCTTTGTATGTTTGTCCAAGGGAAGAATGGGAATTCTCCACCGCTTCAATACCGACTAAAACTGACATTTTAGGAAAATATTTCTGTGTTCATTGTTGTTTTGTTGTGCTCAGGTAATACCAGGATGTGAAGTTACAGTGGGTCAAGATAAAGATGATGGGACAGGCAAATGGCCATATGCTGGCACAGCTGGTGCTATTGAGCAAATGAATGCCAAACATGTTAACAAAAATGTGGACATATCCTTTGAATGCAAGGAAATAAGAATTTTAACCACATGAAACAAAACTATGCAACTATCATTGTGTCAAGGCATAACTAAATCATACTTATAGATAGAAAATGATTTTATGGGAGGAAAAAGAAAAGAGAAAAATCCTAATAAACTTTAGTCACAAGTTGAAAAATAGCCTCCTCTGCTGGATTCCTGTTCCCAGAGAGAGGGAGACTGGGACAAAAACGGGGTCCTTTCTCTGTATGGTAATTTACTACATGCAGAAATTGTACCTCATTTGTACCACCCTCACTCCCCTCTGCAAAATAAGTCAAATAAGCCAATGAATAAAACTGAGATTAGCAAGAAAGTAAGGTTTGAAAAAGTATTTTGGAAATTTCAATTGGTCACTACCAAATTGAAAAAAGGACTGGGGTCAAGTTTGCAAAGTTAATCCAATTAACAAATAAACCTTGCCATAAGAACGAGCACCTCGGAATTAGTAAGAAAACTACGTTTGAGCATGTTTTGGTAAATAGAAACTGAAGAGCAAGCTTTCAAAAATTGGAAAAAAATAAAGAGACATTTGTATGGACTGGTCTCTTATTTTTGCGATTTTTGAAAGCTCACCACATGGCAAATAGCTAATGAAATGCCCCCAAATTTGGTAAACTTGCTAATTTCAATGTGCTCTTTCTTATGATGGAGTTAATTCCTTAATTAGATTATAATTAGAATAAATTTACAAACTAAGCCCAGTCCTTTTTTCAATTTGGTAGCGGCCAATTTTATCAACTAGGCAACAGGACCTAGCTAGCTATCAGGCCAACGCATTCTCCCCGTTGAATTAACAACTATCATTAAATGGCAAACACGCTTGGAATAATGATAAACGTTAATTCTACGACAAATCGTAACCCGAACCACAAACCAAACCCTAACCATCGGATGAGTTCACGGGTAAACGACGGCTTCTCACTCACCTAGAGCTAGGGTTCACAGGTAAACAAGAAGTCAGAAGGTAAAGAGAGGAAAAATAACTTTTGAGCGCTCCTACTCGGACTCGAACTCGTAGCCTATAGCCCTTTGCACGTACTGCAGTGTAGTGCAGACGTCTTCACGACAACAGTAAGCCGGCTTACCGCCGTTCGGAACGTAACATATGTTTACCTTTATCCTTGACTGGTTTTAAGAATGTCATTAGAATTAACGATTATCATTATTTCAAGCGTGTTTTCCATTTAAGGATAGTTGTTAATTCAATGGGGAGGATGTGTTGATCAGGCAAACCTTTTCAAGGGCTGTTAAATACATTAGAGAGATTAAACTCAGAACCCATATTTTCATATTTGGACTCATGTGTCAGGCTGTTGTCTGTTTTGCACTCCAGATCTTAATGTGCTACTTATCCTTAATGTTTTCCACGAAATTCATGTTGATGAGAAGAACAAGGTTATCACAACCCCAGCATTCATGTGTGAAACCAAGGTGCATGAAGTTCATGACGGCATCGGCAAGATGGTCCAGGCTGTCATATCCATGGCAAATTATAGTAGATAGGCATTGAAAACTCTTGAGAAAAGTTTCATTGCAAAGAGCAATATTATAGGGGCTATGTCAATCAAATTGAACTTTCAAGTTTCTTCTAAAAACAAAACTACAAAAATAACAACCTGAGATATAGAAGGGAAATACCATATGAACGTACTGATATGCTTTTCAAACATTTTTGATAGTGGATGGCCAAGTTTAAAGTGGATTACAAAAGCATATTCTAAAAACTTGATTTAAGTTATAGGGAACCACTTTCAAGTTCTTTCATTAATAAAAGCAGTATTTTCATCCATTCTTTGCCATCCTTCATCAAAATAGTCTCAAATTTTCTCCAGTATATTTGTAAAGCATACTCTGTTAATCTGACAGTGCAGTTATTTTTGTCTTTCTTCATGAGAATGTTTATCATTTTGACATAGCCCCTTTAACCCTTTCAGGCCCGAGTTTTTGGAATTTGGAACCAATTTTTTTGCTATTTCTAGACCGAAAAGAAGCCTCCCCCCTAAGTAAACTACAGTCATTGTCATCATGGAATTTTCAACTGACCTATAATACTGGGGGCTCAAAGTTTTTAGACTGCCATTTTTAAAGCAGTTGTGGATTACTTAGCGGAGCTGGCAGTAAGTTTGTTTGGAGGAATACAGAGAATTTAAGGCTTTTTAAAGCCTGAGGTTAGTGCAAACAACTCTTAAATGTTATCTGAAATATGCATTTTTGATAGAAAATGTAGAATCTGAGGAGAAATAATTATTTTTGGAAGTGCTATTTTAGTCTTTTTTTCTGAAATGAAATAATGTAACCTGTAGTTAACTTATGCAAAGAAAGGAGGATTTAGATGAAATTATTCTTTGTTAACATGCCCAATGCAGTTCACTAGGATCACTTGTCTATACATTGTGGTTTGTGGGAATCTCAGGTCCTAGCTCTTTAAACTTTGTCAGACTGAAACTCCCAAATCAAGTAACCAGTAAAATACGGAAAATTCTGTATGTGGGCATGAAAGGGTTAAGAGAGAGTTTAGTTTTATGGCATTCATGCAATTAAATGGTCACCAAAAAAGATGTATATCATTAACTGTTACTTGTAGAACTGTGGTGGCATATGTAATACTTACTAGGTCATATGTAATACTTACTAGGTAAGTCTATGCTGTGGTGGCATATGTAATACTTACTAGGTCATATGTAATACTTACTAGGTCATATGTAATACTTACTAGGTCATATGTAATACTTACTAGGTAAGTCTATGTTGTGGTGGCATATGTAATACTTACTAGGTCATATGTAATACTTACTAGGTCATATGTAATACTTACTAGGTCATATGTAATACTTACTAGGTAAGTCTATGTTGTGGTGGCATATGTAATACTTACTAGGTAAGTCTATGTTGTTAGATGTTTGCAGTGAAGTCGCTTACAGTCATTTAAGTAAAGTACTGAATACCAGAGGTTGAAACATTATTTCAGTTTTGTCTTGTAAAGACTGTCCAGAACATATTGCCACATAGGCATTTTGCAGGAAACAGTCATGTGTTGATATATCACTTCAATGACAAATTAATTCAATCTTGTGATTCCATGATAAAGGTTTTACTGGATGGCAAACAATCTTTTTACTGGATGGTAAAAAATCTTCAGAAATGCATGGAAAATAGTATTTACAAACAGCTTTTGCAAACAACACTAGTTACCGATCTCATACAAGTGCCTTTAAATAAATAGTCAGATATTTTTTGCCACCCAGTACAACCATGTGATGGTTTCCTGCAAAAGGTCCATTATTGAAACTAGAGAACATTTCCAAAGAAGTAGTAACTGTCAAACAGTTCAGTTTATATACCATGTGATTGTAATGTGAAAAGTAATCAATGGGAACTACTGGGTGGCTTAGAACAGTTTGCAGACAAGTGTTGAATGATAAATAAAAGTTCAAAAAATCATGAATTATTAATGAGCATTTTATCCAATCAGATGAAGCAAATCAGTCACGTGCATGCTCCTTTATACCTGATAAAATCTCATCATTCTAAAAGCTCGCGGAGGGATTTTAATTTTGTCCCAGGGGGAAACGGGGTATTTCTATTGATGTTTCAGCTTTCTCATTGAATTGCTAATTAGGATGAACGTTTTATATAAAGAATACTAAAGACCCAAAGATAGCAAAAAGTACACGGAACATAAGGTACCTAGATAATACATTTTGCACTAAATTTACTAATATCAGCAGACTACCGAGATACACAGATAATATTTTTAAAATGAAGTTATCCAACTACCATTACTTGTTTACCGAGCCACTGTTTAGTTCCAATTATGAAACCAAACTCAAATCCGTAAAATAATAAAAACGTGCATTAAACTTACATATTTTGTGTCTGAGTCAAAAATTTCGAGTCTGCCGTCATGTCAGTCACATCGCTTTCCAAGTCTTGAACTTTATAGAGGTAAACCACGACACCAAATCCTTCAAGTGCATTGCGAAACACCGCTTCAAACAACATAGTATGGTAATTTCTTCATGTCATTCCCTTGAGATGTTCGTAATTGCAGGCGGTGATTACTCGAATATTTTGCATGGGGTTGTGAATACAAAGGTTCAATGGTTCATTAAGTAACTATTCGCTTGAGATGTGCGTCGTTCTTTCATTGCATTCTTAAAGCGTTTTTGAAGCCATTTAAAACACTCACAGCACGTGTTTTATCAAGTCTAAAAATTCTCGGGCTTCGTCCTCGATTTTTTTAACTTGATAAAACACTGCTGTTCGTGTTTTAAACAGTACTTATAAACATGACTAATCTATATATTAATGGGGTGACTGATATATTTCTCATTAGCTTTCGCAAGAGGAATGCAATTAGTATTACAGAATTGCTCAACTTCCTGAGTGCATTGCAGTATTGCCAAGCATACACTCAAAAACACTGGTGGAACACTCCTGAATTGCAAGTGTCAATACTGTGTAATATTTGGCTTTCCCAGTCAACTTAAAGGGGCTATGTCATGGTACTACGCATGTATGGAGTCCGTGTTCGATTAGGGGGTTAAAACAGTTAAATCCCCATCCTTCAATGCTTGATTAAAGTATTTTCATTATTTTACTTGAATACTGTATATTTGCTTTGATTTTCACCATCCCACAATCATGTGAATGAGGTTCGTCAGTTCATATGAGAATCGCTGATAATGACAGTGTCTGGCACGGACATCTAATGTAATGGTCTCTCACCATGACACAGTCCCTTTAATTATTATTTCTCAAACCCATGTTGCAAAACAACTTTATTTCAGCATATCTGAGAATTGTTTCTCTAGTACATGTAATTGGTGAGCATTAGAGCGGATTTCAATTGAGTGTTGGAAGTGTTTTGGTTTTGCGTTTACTAAGCTCTCCTATTGGCTGAGAAAGTAAACCAACCAATCAGCATGCAAAGTAAAACCAAATGCAAATTGGTTTTGGTTTTGTTTGTCATTGACTCACAGGGAAGCCATTTATGAGTTACTTGTGATTACTCGCTCCTGTGATTGGCTGGCTGTGGGTAATTTGCATTTGGTTTCACTACACTCAACTGAAAACCGCTCTAGCCTCATCAGTAAAGCTAATCTGTTACGTTTTGATGCCTAACAATGTCATTGAATTTCTGCCCTCCATGTTGAACCACAACAGTCTGCCAACTGCCACAGTGACAAGAGATATTTGCCTTTTCATTCAGTTCTTCAGAAACGCCATATCACTTGCTCTTTCTCTTTCTCCTGTGGCCCTGCAACGTAGAAGTCGATAGACTTGAAGTGCTTCTAAATCCTCCTCTACCATAAACCTTGGAAATGTTTGGCATACTCTGTTCTGCACTTGTTTTAAATAGCGAAAAATTGACCTTTTTCTGACCCATGACCGACCGTGTAGGAAAGGTCAAATTTTCACTATTTCAAGCAAGCATAGAAGAGAGTATTCTCTGTAAACTTTCATTACAGAAATACTCTAAACTGTTCGGAGTTTCGTAGGTATAAAACTTGCAAGATGGCTTAGAAGCACTTTAAAGACTACTTGTATTGTCATCGGTCTTGTATTTACCGAGTGCTTGCTCTTAAGTTTTAACGAAGTGAGTTTAGGCATGGGCGTGACTCGCAGTTTGAAATGGTTTCCTATTGCTTGTCAACTGATCCAATCAAATTACAGAGTTACGGTACAGCACGGTTTTCGTATGAGTGGGACAAACTACGGCATGTCCGTAGCCTTACCGTAATCGTACTGTAACTTACTGTACCATAATTCTGTAATTTGATTGGATCAGCAGGACAAAAACAATAGGGAAACTATTTTCAATGTCTCTGCATATGTACTCGGGCACACCGCGGCAAAACGGTATGCTCCGCTGGCCAAAAGAACGAAGGCTCTGCTATCAAATACAAATTACCGAGGGTTTCAACTTTTTTAGTAAATAATTTTATAACTTAGTAAACTCACAATGAATTACAAATTAAGAAAACTTCAACCTGTTAAAGTCTTAGGCTTAGCTTTTAAGTAGTTTTCTTAGTTTTTGACAAAACAGTTCACAAATGAATACTTTTAAGCAGAAACGTTAAAATCACGGCATGTGCCTGTTGTTTCATTTCAGTTTTCGCGGGAAACTGGGGGCGGCCGCGTGCAGACAAGAAATAGCAAATACGCATGCGCGTGACGTTTTGCCGCGGTGTGGTACTCGGGTCACATACACATGTGCATGACTAGTTTGACAATGTGATTGGTGGTTTGCACGTGGTCAAGGTGTGGGCTGTGTGCTCTGCAAGCAACCGTAAGCTTCCCGCTCTTTGTAAAACTCGTGTTTACGTATACCCAAAAAAAAACGTAATTTGCCCCACTCGTACGAATGGACTGATTAAGAAACAATTGTCATAAAATAGATTCGATAGTACGCGAGCTCGGATTGGCTGAAAGCATCTTCAGCAATAGAAACACGGCAAACTTGAGTAAGCGCTTGGTAATGAGCTAGTTAGGAGAACTTCCGATTTGATCATCAAATAAAACTAGCATTTCCCTTGTTTTTACTCGTTTATTTTATATAGGAAATAGAAAACAAATCGTGTTTCCGTGAAAGATTGGAAGAACTCGAAATAGCAGTGGAATCACTCGGCTATTGGGCTCCTGTTCCCACTGCCATTTCTCGTTCTCCCAAACTTCCACTCGTGTTTTTCTAACTATGGAAACAGAAAATAGAATTCAACCTCAAACAACATGACATTTGCAATAATCTGAATAATTTGCTTCGATGATTCTGAGCATGTGCTCATGCCTTGAAGTTGTTACCTTCTTGTCCTGAGATTGTCTCGTAAACTTGAAGGTCTTTAACGGATCTCCTCTCCTTTTCTGCAGAAAAATCAGTGAATTACGATGACATTTAACTGCATTGCGTAATTTCATTAACGCTACACAGAAAAGTGTGCACAAATACTGATACTTTACAATTTAGCTGTTACTGCAGCAAAATGTGATACGCTGGCCGAAAGAACTAAAGCTCAGGGCCGGGTTGTTCAAAGCCCGATTAGTGCTAATCCAGGGTTAATTTCCATGACAACCAATAGGTTCTGTGCAGAGTTAATCCAGGATTAGCACTAATCGGGTTTTGAACAACCCGGCCCTGGAGTTCAAATACGAGTTTCCGAGGTCTTAAACGTTTTTAGTTAATAATTTTATAACTTTGTAAACTCACAGTGACTTACAAATTAAGAACCTTCAACCTGTTAAGCCGCAACCTTTCCATTCAACATTGTTGCATGAAAATGTTGCATCCGTTTGACCACCCTGTTGCACGATGTTTGAATTAGTCAAAATTTCGTGCAACGCCCACGCAACATTTCTATTGTTGTCTGGAATGTTGCATCATGTTGCGCTCGGTTGACCACCTTCGTGCAACATTGTTGCATCGGAGCATGCGCATTAGTTCAATTTAAAGCACGGCATTCGCATGGTGTTCAGACCTTATCGACAAGCCGTGTAAAATCATCGAACCTGTTGCAACGTGATTCAACAATGCTGCACGAAATGTTGCGTCCGTTTAAGGACCGGGGCTTTCAAGGCTTAGCTTTTGTGTGGTTTACTTGTTTTTCGCGAAACATTTCACGTAAATACGCGTAGGTACTTAAAATTAGAAACAGGGGTGATTGCCTCTTGTTTTCTTTTAGTTTCGGCGGGAAACACGCACGCGCGTAATATTTTGCTGCGGTGTGGTTTCGCACAAGAGCAGATTTCGTATGAGAACTACGGCATATCCGTAACCGTGCTGTAGCCGTGCTGTGCCATAGTTCCGTAATTTGATTGGATCAGCAGGACAAAAACAATGGGAAACCATTTCAACGTCACGGCATGCCGTACAGTGATGTAGTTTGTCCCACACATACGAAATCTGCTCTATTGTAGCCGTAACTAAGTCTCGCTTATAAATTAATGAATATGTAGTTATGATATAAAATCATGTTTGCCGCGTAGCACAAGTAAGTGTGCACGCCCTACGTGGGAAAGAGAAAAAATCTCTGACCCAAGTGGGACTCGAACCCAACGACCTCTAGGTTACATGTCTGGCGCTCTACCAACTGAGCTATCAAGTCGGATGAGAGCAACCGTGGGTATTGGTGCGTGCACACTTAGCACTACAGCTAACCACTTTACATCACATCATTCTTTACACTTACTAGTGCTACGCGGCAAACATGACTTTATATCATAACTACATATACATATATAATCGCCGTGACTCCATAAAACGCACCAATACCCACGATTGCTCTCATCTGACTTTATAGCTCAGTTGGTAGAGCGCCAGACATGTAACCTGGAGGTCGTTGGGTTCGAGTCCCTCTTGGGTCACAGACTTTTTCTCTTTCCCTCGTAGGGCGTGCACACTTAGCACTACAGCTTACCACTTTACCTCGCATTCTTTATAAATTAATGGGTCAAGGGAGAATTATTACCCCGAAGATGATACACATGTTTGTAAGCATACCTTGTTTGAACCGCTGGGGAATGGAACATCCTTGTGTTTCCTTTTCCTTGAGCTCTTGCCCATGTTTTGTTTCAGTGTTTGAGGAACTAGAAACAGAACAGAGAAAAGCTGGTCAGGCTTGCTTTGGGAAAGGAAACATGCATCTGTTTAAAACAGTCAATCAAAATTCCAAACGTGCAAAGACATTTTTTTTTTGTTCTAAAATTCTCTACGGCTCTGGAAAACACCTTCATTGTTTGAAAGTCAGGGTTGTCTCAGGCCCGTTCAGTCGCCGCTCCACTCATGTGCCAAACTTAATACCTTTTGAAAAGTGCGATGTCGGAACAACAACCGCGCTCCTGGGTCGCATAATGTGACAACATCTACGAGCCCGGCTAATTCCTCTTATTCGTCTATCAAGTTCGGCACTTGACAGAAGCGGCATCAAAAATCACGTTTACGTGAAATCGTTTGGTGCATTAACTCACGGGCCCGGGAGGTGGAGTCCGGTACCAAAATGACGAGGTGCTAGGCGACCTCTAAAAGGTACGCATAAATTAAAGGAGGTTTTAAAACCATAGTGATTTTGACACCTAAAAGGTACGTTTAAAATTTATAAAGTGATTCCTTTTATTTAAAACCGAAGGAAAAAGACAGGTAACTACATCAAACACTTTTTTCACGAAGAGTAAAAGAACCTTATGGACCGGACATTATTTAGCACTTTCCTAACCCTTCATGCAATTTTTCTTCCTATTAACCTCCGAAAAGTTTGGAGTACTTCTGTGAAGAAAGTTTTGGTTTACAGAGAATACTCTATGTTCTACGCTTGTTTAAAATCGTGACCCATGACCGCGTAAGTAAAAGCCTGGGTCGATCCCTGGATAGACGTCATCTCATTAATGTATTATTCTCCATGGCGCCTTTCTATCACAAAAAAAACATCGAATTATAACAAAATATACGCAGTTTTTGAGTTGTTAGTAAAGACCAAAGCAATTTTAGTTAACATTTTAAAAAATTATTCAAATTATTGCAAAGTCGAATTAATTAGATGACGTCTACCCAGGTATCGACCCAGTACGCGCTAAAGGGTCAGGAAAGGTCAATATTTACGATTTCAACAAGCACATAACATAAGAGTATTCTCTGTGAACAAAAACTTTCTTCACATAAGTACTGAAAACTTTTCGGCGGTTCACAGGTAGAAAAATTACAGGAAGGGTTAGGTGCACTTAGCTCGGAAACACAGAAAAATGTTTCTCTGCCGTGTCACAAGAAAGTGTGACCCCTCACCTAAGTGTGACCCCTCACCTAAGTGTGACCCCTCACCTAAGTGTGACCCCTCACCTAAGTGTGACCCACTCACCTAAGTAGTCAGGTACATTCTTCATGTGCGCTTGTATCCTCGCCGGATGTAATTCCTTATCGTGACGTAACACCTGCAGATCTCGAGGGTTGTCCTCAAAGTACGCCTACAAATAATTAGCAAAAATAGGTTATAAAGACAAGTCTTCTAAAAAAGATGATTAAGTAATGGTCCGCGCAAGAGGTAGGCATATGTTATGCATGGCATATGTTATGCATGGCATGTAGAGAGGTGCTAATTGTGGTATTGTTTCAATCTTCCACCTCATTGGTTAGACATTAAAATCTATTAAAACTTGAAGAAGAATATAATTTCTTCTCATTTTGTAAACAGATTTGAATTGCATCTAGTGAAAACACTCATAACTTTTAATATGACGAATTTTCAATATGGGGAACATTTTTAAATTGAACGTTTTCTTGGTTATTGTTTTGGACTCTTCTGATTGGACAAAATGTTTTCACACAAAAGAAATGTACCTTTTAAAATGCATTTTTAGTGGATTTTGTTTCAGAAATTTATCATAGAAGGGTTGATGAGTTGTCAGTATAAAAAAACAGGAAATACTGAAGTGGGGAAAGCAAATTGCATCTGAACCATAGAATTGTGCCTTAATGGGAGAAATAAAACGGTGATCAGTATATGTTTAGTGTGATTAAGTATTTTTTAACATAATAAAACGGAAGATACAAATACCTTGAGTTTTTCAGAGTTCAATATTTCTCGTTTGATTTCTTTTAATCTTGCCTCCTTAACTGTACAAAAAAAAACAGTAGTTTGGAAATTATATTATAGTAACAAATACATAAAGGTGTTTATTTTATGTTATTATCACCGAAATTGTTAACCTCTCCCTTGACTCTGCTTCTATGATGGATACTCTGAAGATCGCCCAAATTCGTTCCCTGTTAAAGAAACTTAACCTAGATTATGAAGAGTTTAATAACTTTAGACCAGTGTCTAATCTTGCTTTTATTTCTAAAGTTATTGAGAAGTCTGTTGCCTTTCAGCTGATCGAGTACATCGACACCAATGATCTGGGTGAAACCTTCCAGTCCGCTTACAAAAAAATGCATAGTACCGAAACTGCTCTTTTGAAAGTTCAAGACGACGTCCTAAGGGCTATCGATCAGCATCGAACTGTTGCACTTCTGTTACTTGCCTTTCCGCAGCCTTTGATACAGTGGATCATAATATTGTACTACACCGACTTCGAACTTGCTTTGGTATCAAAGGCAAAGCCCTTGCTTGGTTCAACTCCTACCTTAACGGGCGCAGTCAGTATGTATCTGTGCGAGGAAAAAGCTCGACACGCTGTAGTGTACTGCATGGAGTGCCCCAAGGATCAGTGCTTGGGCCAATCTTATTTCTGCTTTATACATTACCCTTAGGAGACATTGTTAGGAAACATGACATGCTCTTCCATTTTTATGCAGATGACTCGTAACTTTATTTTTCGTTTGACTGTAATACACCTGAGGCGTCAACTGTTTCTAGAATCGAAGCTTGTATAAGGGATGTTAGTGACTGGATGTCTTCCAATAAACTAAAACTGAGCTACTTATCATCGGGTCTCAACATCGTCCCAGGTTGCAGCTTCCTCCAATCGATGTTGGTAGTGACCAGATCAGGGCTTCAGACTCAGCTAGGAATATAGGCGTAATTTTCGACAACTGTATGAACTTTGAATCTCAAGTAACTGCTATATATATGCAAGTCTTCTTTTTTTCATGTTCGTAATATATCTCGCATTCGTAAATACCTATCTGTTGACAGTACCAAGACTTTAGTTCATGCTTTTATTACTTGTAAACTTGATAATTGTAACTCATTACTATATGGTCTTCCTCAATGCCTTACTCATAGACTTCAACTTATACAGAACTGTGCTGCCCGACTTATATTTTGCAAAAGGAAATATGACCATGTAACTCCGTTACTAATAGAACTTCACTGGCTACCTGTTACTCAACGTATTGTATTTAAGATTTTGTTACTGTTGTTCAAAGCACTCAATGGGCTAGCGCCTAAGTATATTACTTACTTACTCGTCAGATATGTTCCTGCACGATCATTAAGATCGTCCTCTCATTGCTTTCCGAGAGTTCCCTGGTCGAGTTCCAAAACTTATGGTGACAGAGCTTTCTCTGTTTGCGCTCCAAAACTATGGAATGGATTACCTGGACACTTGAGACTTGAGACCGATCTAATCTCATTTAAAGGCGCTGTGTCACGGTACTGCGCCATGTGTAAAAATCTGATGATTTTAGAATTATGTTCTAGCCCGGAACGAAATTCTCAGAGCGGTGAAATGCCGATTTTTAAATCGACTCCATCAGTGTTCTTTTTTAACTCATCCTTGCCTCCTTTGGTCATTTATAGAAATGTAAGATGTGCTTAAATAAGTTTTAATTATTTGTTTATTCAAAATTAGTCGTTGCAGACTGCAACACAACTAAAACAAAAAAGCAAAGTGATGCTTATCGGCGGGGAAGACCACCACTGAGTACTCTGAATACAGCAGCCGAAAAACGCAAGAAATTGGAAGCTTTTGGCATTCCAAACAGAAGCGAAGAGGGTTTGGGTGTCCAGTAGAGTTCACGAAACACATGGAAACTTTTCAAGTCATATTATAAATGATATGGCAATTTTCAACAACGATACGAAGAAATATATATCTACGGCTTAGAAACGATCGAGGCTGAAATTATATGAACCGACCGGAGTGCAAAGACTCTACGAAAAGTTAGATAAAAACTTTCTTTGCTGGCAAAACAACCTCATGAACTCAAATACAATAGCCTTGTGAGCAATCGACGTACATATGAAGCTATAGAAGTTTATATTATCGACTACGCGAGAGTCTGTAAACATCGACCTGCTATGAAACCGCTTGTCAGTATTCGCACTTTCGTGTCAAGCGAACTTTTCTACTTTCGACACATGGTCGCTAAACTGTACGAAATCTCCAAGAATAAATCCCTAATGTCCAAACTAACGGGAAAAACTGAAAGAGGAAATCCTTGTGAGCAATCGACATACATATGAAGCAAAATAAGTTATCATCGACTACATGAGAGCCAAATATCGAACTGCTATGAAACCGCTGTGACAGTTTACGCACTGTCGTCGCGGTGACAAGCGAACTTTTCTACTTTCGACACACGGTCGCTAAACTTTACGAAATCTCAAAGGATGTATCCCCAATGTCCAAACTAACGGGGAAAACTGAAAGAGAAAATCATTGTGACCAATCGACATACATATGAAACTCCAGAAGTAATTATTGAATACATGAGAACCCACAGAGCAAACTGATAATAATGAACGAGCTATTAGTTTTACGGACATTTGTGACTTAACTGAACTCGCGCTACAGCATAGCTTGAAATACTGTACGAAAACTCCTGTTTAAAAATTTCCTGATGCTGAAAGGACCGTAGCATCTTAAACAAGATATTCTTCTGACCAATCGACATACATATTAAGCTGTGAAAGTAAGTTTCCAGTCCATAACAGCCGATAGTGCAAACTAGTAAACTGCCACTAGACTGTAATTAACCTTGCGTACTTCCGCGAGTACTGAACTTTCTAGCGTCAAATGCATGTGTTACGTTTCCAAACTTTAGGACAAGAAATCTTCCATAGAATGTTCTATTTTTTTTACAGCAGAGAACTGTATTATTATACATGTAGAAATAAAACAATGGTGCAATTTGAAGAATTATATCATGTCAAAAGTGCATAACGAAGAAACATATATCTACGGACGCGAGCAGCTCGTTTCACTTTGGTCAAATTCGGACTGTTTACGACTGGAAACAGCAAAAAATACAAGCAAGTAATGAAATATAGATACCATTCTTTACTCAATGCTGTTTACCTTGGATGTAAGAAGAATAAAATCCTTGTAAATCTCGCCATATACTGTGTATTAAAAAACTACAATCTGTGAATCACGGCAGTGTGGCGAACAGTGTGGCGTTTCCGGCAATTTATTTTGATTGATTCTCATTGGATGTTACACAATACAGCTGTCAAATTAATGTCTGGAGCCTGTGACATGCGCAGTACCGTGACACAGCGCCTTTAACAGTAATCTTAAGACCTATCTATTCCTTCAGACTGACTAAAATACTTATTTGTTCTTATTTGAACAGTTATGAGAAAACAAATGGCTGTTTACCTGAAGTCTTTGTTACTGCCCGAAGCGCATCCTTTGGATAAAGAAAGAAACGGAGTATAAGGTACACGTATGGACGTTAGTGATTAGCTTTAGGACAATCAAACACGAAGGTAACTACCCCCCCCCCCCCCCCCCCCCCAACTCGTCCCCACCCGGGCACCGTCCCCTTTTCTCCTGCCTCTTTTTGTAGGAATTACTATGCCGTGGTGACGAGGACCAACCAGACGCCCACGTCACTGAGCTAATACTCCTGGCGCGTTCTTTTGAGATTCCGGAATAAGAATAGCTGGAATAGACGGTAATCGTATTATTTTGGAACCTGTTCCGTTTTAGGAGTGAACAAAATAGCATTCTGTTCATTCTGCTCCCGATTTAAAAATGAACAGAATAAAACGGCGTTCTTTTGGCGGGATGGCACGCGCACGTCCGGCTGAAAAAAACTTCACTTTCTTCTCATTCTACGTTAGTTCTCAGGTCACCTCCAAGATCATTTCGTTCACGGAATATCCGTTCTTTTGGAAATTTATTAATAGTATTCCGCGTATTCTGCATGTTAATCCTACACCAGAATAGCCAAAATAATCCTTTTTTAAATAGCTATTTCGGTAGAAAAGTACTAAAACTGTCTACCATTAGGATATGTTAGCTATGGTGCATGTATGGCTTGAAGAAATTTTTATCCAAATGACAACGATAAAAGCGCACTTTAAGAACATAATTATCAAAACTATATTCTTGCAACACTTTTCATACCTGTGCACGATATCTGAAGCCTTCAATTTCATCCATCTTGAACTGGTAAGGTTTGAAGACATCTTTACTCCCTCCTGTTGATGAGAAATTACATTCAAAAACGAAGAATGACATATTACATTAAAACTGCCAAGAATAAAGGTTTAGATCTCTTGCACAGAGTGATTTCATTTATAAAATGTGACAACAGCATTATCGGTAATTAGTGTCATGGTTGAAGTGAACAGAAAAAGAATGGTACAACAGGAGTGGCAGTTCAGTCCGGGTAGAACTTAGGGAAGCTACTTCAGTGTTGTTATGCTATAACGACCAATCGAGGGTATTGCGGATAGTGAAAGTATCTCGATCTGCCAAAGCGGACATTTGTCTGTTGTTGTTTTTTACATTATACTGAAGCACCGTAAATGGACGCTAACCAATTTGTTGTACTTTTCTTAAAACAATTTGAACCGTTACTCGCGTTTAGACCCAATATGTTGTAAAATTACACACCGGTATTTTAAATGCGCTGACATGCGAGCTATATGTACCATACTAAAACGATTACTTGGCATACATGTACCTGACTGATCCTTTGCTAACTGTTCTGCAGCTTGACTTATGATAGTGTTGTCTGTATGGGTAACGAATGATAAGGCTGTACCCATGCTGTCACCGCGGGCAGTCCTACGGCAAACATAATTCAAGGTTCACGGTGAAATTGTAAGAAACTTAAATAAGATCGCCGAACCAGTCACCCATACGCATTCCTAGCCTGTCATTTTAGACATTGTATGTAGTACAATATGGTCCATAACTTTCCATAGATTACAGCAAATATAAAACGTTACAAGCTGTCTTACCTCCCAACCCGGTGAATGTATGCTCCTACAGTCGAAGGGAAGTCAAAATTGATAACATTTGCAACACCTGAAAAATAAAACAATCACGATCAGCATAATGACGTGTAGCAGTTCTGTAGCACGAAGTACATAATCCAACTGTTAATATTGGGTGGAATTCCACTCAATCCCGCCAGTCTGCATGATGCACTGGAGGCGAACCATTTGAACCTTGGTGATCTCTTTAATAAAGAAACCACAAAGCCAATGGAACGTATTTCTGTTATACCAAATGTCAAAGATCTTGCTCCACCATCGAATACATGTAGGAATGGGTTAAAGTAATGATTTTAGTAAGTCGGCTTACTAACCCTGGAAATCAATTCCTCTTGATACGCCATATTCTTTGTCTTTTTTTCTTCTGCAAATCAAAATTAATTGAAAGTGTATTAATGACAGAGCCGTAGTTTTGGACACATCATTTGTAATGACTTGTGATGTGAATACAGTGGACAGCAATATCTATGGAAAAGAATTAAGACCTGTAGTGCATTAATGACAGAGCCGTAGTTTTGGACACATCATTTGTAATGACTTGTGATGTGAATACAGTGGACAGCAATATCTATGGAAGAGAATTAAGACCTGTAGTGCATTAATGACAGAGCCGTAGTTTTGGACACATCATTTGTAATGACTTGTGATGTGAATACAGTGGACAGCAATATCTATGGAAAAGACCTGTGTTGTATTAAGACCTGTAGTGTATTAATGACAGAGCCGTAGTTTTGGACACATCATTTGTAATGACTTGTGATGTGAATACAGTGGACAGCAATATCTATGGAAAAGAATTAAGACCTGTAGTGCATTAATGACAGAGCCGTAGTTTTGGACACATCATTTGTAATGACTTGTGATGTGAATACAGTGGACAGCAATATCTATGGAAAAGACCTGTGTTGTATTAAGACCTGTAGTGTATTAATGACAGAGCCGTAGTTTTGGACACATCATTTGTAATGACTTGTGATGTGAATACAGTGGACAGCAATAAGCTTTTCTAAAGACCTGACAGTGCAAATACGTTAAATTTGAACAGTATCAGCTGGTACATGCTTGCATCAAACATCTCTCTGCTCATAAAATGAGGAGAGGGGGGAGCCAGGGTGTCGCAGTGGTTAAGCGCTTCGCCTCTCACCTCTGTGGCCCAGGTTTGATTCCCGGACACAACACCATATGTGAGTTGAGTTTGGTACCTCGCCCTTGCCGGCTCCGAGGGTTTTTCTCCGGATTCTCCGGTTTTCCAAAAACCAACACGCTAAACCGGCTCCAATTCGATCTGTGGATTAGCCGGGTCCCGACTTTGATCAGCTCCCATGGTTGTTTCAGGTCTCGTTAGAAATTCAGTTTTTACGTACTTTGTGAACACAAATGACACATACAAACACTGCACAACGTTTGAAAATCATACTCACTTTTTGCTTTTCTTTATTGCTTCTGGAAAGTTGCAAATTAAGTGAAGGAAAGTTTTGTGCTTTTCATACACAATTTTATTATATTTTGACTAAATGAACTATCAATTATTTTTTCCTCATTTAATATACCATTCAACTATTGGGCTTCAAATTAGAGGAAAATACCACAAGCAACTGTTGCTAGTTGTCAGTAAATTGTACTTGATAGATTATGATAAAGGATACGTGCTGCCCCCATCGTGTTAAATATTGTCTCATCAGATGCAATGATGTAATCATACATGTCTCTGTTGAACTCCTCCACTATGTGTAGCCTGGAAAACATAATTAAAAAGCATTTGAATGATTATAAAAACACAAATATATCTTGCTCTCAGTGATTTACATACTCAAAAGGTTTACTTTAAACACCAAATTCAGAATGACCATAAACTTTCTTGAATGGGAAAGAGAATGCCAGGAGCATGGTTGTTTGTTGTCCCCTCCTCAAAACCTTTTCGTTGATGTTATTAGACTATATAATAAATAGGTTTATGAAAATAATAATGGCCATATTTATATAGCGCCACATCACCACAGTCTCATGGCGCTTTACATATTACTGACATATCACGTCAGTGAATTTTTCGGACTGCTTACGGCGCTAATAGCTGCCACGCAGTTTACAATGTTGAGTGTGTGGTTAGTGCAATGGCCAGGCTGCTGTACCAGGTGACAATTCCCTGCTCTTTTTCGAGTAATACCACAGGTTCTTTCGCGTCCCCTTCAAATACTGATTAGAAGTAGAAGGAGACCTTGGCCAATGGCTTATAAATGTCCCTGCCCAAGGACGCGACCTCCCGCACACTAGACCGTGCTCTACCAACTGAGTTAACCAGTGAGTCATAGTCAAGTTTGAATCTGGTCAAGCAAGACAAATGTATAGGTATTGGTTCACTTCATACAATACTCTGTTATGAAAAAAAAAAAAAATTCCACTAGTTTCATGTACTTTACAACAAAATTCTTACAATTTTCAGACCTTCATACATGTGTCTTCTTTGTATTTTTATAGCTATGAACCTTCAAAAAGTTTTGAGTACTTCTGTGAAGAAAGTTTTGGCTTACAGAGAATACTCAATGTTTTACGCTTCTTTGAAATCGTGCAAATTTGACGTTTCCTGACCCATGACCGCGTAAGTAAAAGCCTGGGTCGATCACTGGGTAGACGTCATCTCATTAATGCATTATTCTCCATGGCGCCTTTCTATCACAACAACATCGATGCATAGAAAATATACACAGTTTGTAAGTTGTTAGTAAAGAAAAAAGTTATTTTAGTCAACATTTAAAGTATTTCTTCAAATGATTGCAAAGTCGAATTAATTAGATGACGTCAAGATGACGTCTGACCAGGAATCGATCCAGATTTTTACTTACGCAGTCATGGATCAGTAAAGGTTAAATTTACACGATTTCAAACAAGCGTAGAACATAAAGTATACACCGTAAACCAAAACTTTCTTCACAGAAGTATTAAAAACATTTCGGAGGTTCATAGGGTTATAGGCACTTTAATGGTCTGCCGTGACTTTATTGTCTTCAAGACTGTGAGGACCAAACAGAAGACTATAATACGAGCATTTAAACTTACCTTGAGTTATGTGGAAGTTCCGAGTTTAGAACACAGGTCTTGATGGAGAACTGCTCAAGAAACAACTTCAACCTGTGCAGAATAGATATAACTAAGTGACCATTTTCATTCCGATTAAAAACATGCAACCACTTTCTTAACACACTCTACAGTACCTATATTATAAATATGTATACAGCTATTTCAATTAATGTTGTCTGGGAGATAGGGCATTAGGGAATAAGGCATTTTTAAAATGTCGGACGGCTGTACACAGGCTAAAAATGGATAAATAAACCGTAAATTAAGTCGACCAAGTCGTCTATAACTCGTAACCATAATTCATTTCGGTGTGGGAATACCCTAATGCCCTATTCCCTAATGTCCTATTCCCTATCTCCCAGACAACATTAATTGAAATAGCTGTATACATATACCAGTATATGAGTCAACACAATGGTAAACAACACCAAACACTCAGTTATTGCAAATTAATCAGGGTTGCTGCCATAGGGACAAATAGGGGGGTGGGGGGTGGGAGCCAATTAGGAACTGCTCCCCCTCCCCGACTCCCTTCACTCTTACTCCTGATGAAATTTAGTCACTCACTGGTTATGTGTCAGTGCTCGACCCTAGTGGTAGTCCACTAGTCCTGGACTAGTAAGAAATGCTTCTGGACGAGTAAAGAAATAGAGCCACAGACTATTCTTTGTTTTGACTTGTTCACTTGTACGTGTATCATGAAAGGCTTAGAGATCAGCAAATATTCACATGCCGGAGTTGGGACTACCAGGAATTTTCTCTGGACTAGTAAATTTTCAGCTCTACTAGTCCCAGGACCAGTGATTAGAAAAATTAAGGTCGAGCACTGTGTGTTCACCCTAAAAAATAATTATCCGTTGTTTTCCGACTTTGCCTAACCTCACCACCAAATATCTCCCCGTTTTTTTCCCCATTTCTGATTTGGCCTGGCCTTACCCCCAAATCCTGGTGACAACATTAACCTTTTAATAATATACATGCCCTGGATAGACCCAGTTAACATGATCAAATTCACTTTAATTTAATTTGAACACAGAACAACAAGTGTCTGTTTTGTCTATCTCCTCACCTGTAACATCTATCTGTCCCATTTACAAATAGCAGAGTTTTCCCTTGGACCAACCTAGAACACAAAATAATTCAAATCAATGATGACATTGATAAGCTAAAGTTGTTGTTAGTAATAATTAATATGCAGATGGTATACAGTCATGTACTGTACACAGGTTTCAGAATTTGCAGTCACTAACTCAATAAATGTGTTTAAAAAAAATGCCAACTGTAGAAAGAATAGCGCGCTACTTGCTTTTTTTCTGGGATTGACATTTACTGAGCTATATACAATACATATTTTAAAGTTTGAACCTTGATTTCAAAACAAGAATGTGACTTCTTTTATTGATCAAAATGTATGCTAGCAAGCTATATTTGACAGAAATGGTCAGATAAATGTACAAGACTGGTAAAGTAAAGCAACTTTATTTAACGTCGGTGACTCGTGACAGTCTGGTGAGACTGATAAACTTGAGGCAGATGGGAGACCTACGGTTTTACGTCCTTACCGAGAAGATGTGAAGGTCTAACCATTTGCAGTTGTTTCACAAAGGCAGCACCTTCTACTCAGTTATTTTAAGACCCTGAGTGTTGGTCCAGCCGGGGTTTGAACCCATGACCTCCCACTCAACAGGCCAGAGCTTAACCACTGAGCTAACCGGGAGGCCGTTAAATGTATCTGGGTATGACCACTGATAAATTGCATCTAGTTACTGGTATTGCACCTGTTGACTTGTGTAAAAGTTGATTCTGTCATACTTTGGAAATTTTGGTTGTTGCTTTATTCATTCAGCTTGTAGGTTCCAAAGAAATATTTTTTTTATATTGTGGGTTTAAACATTAATTAGAACCTGTGTATGTTGTGGTAAAAAAAATTTTGGTATGAGTTTCTCATACCAGTTTGAAATTTTCATACTGGTTTTATTCTTTTCAAAATTGCTAAACCAGTATAACGTTTTCATAGTTCCTTAGGTTTAGGTTGTGGATGGCAATGCAGTAAGAACATACCAAGTTCTACTGACAGGGCTCGTGTTTTGGCGCAAGATCGCAAGAATTTGCACATTAATTTTGAAAATATCCCCCGAATTTCACAGGTGGGGGAGCCAAGTCTCCCCTCTTTTCGCACTTAGTCTCCCCCTTCTATTCTCAAAAAGGAAAACTTGCCGATTTGAATTTAAGTACTAGTGTGCGTTTTTCTGGTTGCCATTTTGGATTGTTCTCCACTTTTGAGACTGGACAGTAGTGGTTAGAGGGAGGATCAATTTTTGATGAAGCACATGGTGAATAGTGCAGCTCTGTGGAAACACACAACATTGATGGTTTGAAGGGATACATTTGAATTTCCTGTGCACCGCCATCTTGAATTTTATTACGTCAGTGTTAATGCCTTATTGTCAGAAAACAATAGCTCTTTTGTTGTGCAACAATAGGGCAACACTGTGATGTGATCATATCCAAGATGGTGGCATGCAGGAAATTCAAATGAGTTTTATCGACAGGAAAATCGGTGCATAAATGACATCTAGTGTACAATTTACTGGAGACAAATACAGAAACAGACTTAGGCATCCATAACAAACACTTGAGCAAACATTGTTTTTCAGCCAAGGTTCCCTTTAAAACAACCTGCATGACTACTATCGTTCTCTGTTGTTTCAGGCTCCATGACTGTGCAATTAACCTACAATGTAGTGTTCTAACTCTCCTTACCCAGGTGCTTAGTGGTATTTTACTATTGTTTTATATGAAATAATAACTTAGTCATCGTATTGTGCCTACCCGAAAGCCCCAGAGTCGGAACCAGCTCAAGTCCCTCAGTGCTTGCCAAAACGTATTTTTGTCTCTCGCTACTGATAGTGGTATTTACTAAGAGCATCAGTCATGGAAATCAGTATCTTGCTCTGTAACATACAGTGCTTGGGGCAGGTATTCTGCAATTTAGCCAGAATAATATTGTGCTTCCAAGTGAACTCTGAACTAGTTTTACTCTGCTTGTAATCGGTTTTTGTTGGGCATGAGAACGGCACAGTGCAACAAAACTGATACTGACAGTTGATAACTTTTTGAGTTACCTGAGACCGGGCTGAGACTTTGAGAGGTTTCATTCACTGCCATTTTTGGCACTTTTTCTTGCTGGAGAACAATATTTTTGGAAAGCATTCTTTTGTGCATCATATTAGAAGCTGATAAATAATACTATACTTCCATAATTTTCTTGTCAAAGTATTAACTTAGTACTAAGTTATTTTGATCCGACTCGAGAGTTCTATACACAGTGTCAGAGATTCTCTTCTTTCATCACTTGTTACAGATATGTCTTCCATACAAATGTTCTTCTAAATATAAAGTGAGAGGTGAAATCACCCTGTTCTCTGGCTTTCTTTTAGTTCGGTTTTAACTCAGTCTATAAAAGTTGGTTACGTTTGGGTCACAATTTCCAGCTTCTGCTCAAGACATGCAGCTCAGCAATGTTTTCAAAGTCCGACTTTGTTAGTGGTGTGCATGTGCAAATAAAGTGATTGAGAGGGACTTGTAACTAATTTCCATAAGAAAAGCTATATTATTCCAAAACATGACTGGGTCTCTGTGGCGCAGTTGTTAAAGCTCTGGTCTTCCAGGGCATTCCTCCAAAGACAGGGTCACAGGTTGAGTCCCACTACTGGTAATTATAAAAGTGAAAAAAATGTAAATGATGTGTAATATACATGTATAAGGTAGGTTGGCTGGTGGGCTGAGGAAGGGAAAGGGGGGTAGGGAGAGGGGTGATTACCATACAGGGGGAAGGAGAGTGGTAAATGTATTTTGCAGGGAGGGGCAGGTGGATTTTTTTATCCCCCCCTAAAAATACTAAACCCCTTTTTTATCCAAAAAAAATAATTCCTTTTTAGAATCTTGGATCGAAAAAATTTAACCAGGCGAGTATGAAAATTTCAAACTGGTATTTCAAACTCATACCAAAATAAATTGAAATCACAACATGTACATGCATCTGATCTAATCAACAAAATACATGTTTACAACATCTTTTTTTCACAACAAAATCAGCCTTTTCTTATAATATTCTTTGTTTTCTGTACTTGATATTTATTACTCTGTCTAGACTAAACATTTCTGGTTCATGCTATAACCTACCTAAGTTTTAGAAGAGTATATATTAAAAGGAACTTGTCACTTGGCTCACACCTGAAACAAAATGACAAACAAATACATAAATTATAGACTGATGAACGATGGTACAATTGTACATTGTGTATATATCTAACTTCTCTTTATTTTATTTTGTTGCAATCTTTCCAATGTACTGTTGTGTTGAGTTCTGTTTTGCCATTCCTGCTCAAGAGAACTCAGTGCAATATCATGTGTGTGCAGGGCTTTCAAAACAAATTGAGTAAAGTGGCCATGAATGGAAAGTAGGTGTCTGGATTTGCTTTATTTCAATGGCTACTGGATGAGCACAAACTTCCTTAAATTGAATCAAGACAAAACTGAACTCATAGTTATCAGCTCTAGATATCGTCCTAGACCAGATCTTGAGCACATAGTAGTTGGTAATGATCGCATTGCACCTCGGACCTCTACGCGCAATCTAGGAGTAATTATGGATCATTCTCTCAGCATGGAGGAACACGTAAAGAAGATTTGTAAGGCATCATACTATCATCTAAGAAATATTGCGAAGATTCGCAAATATCTAAATCAAGGCACTGCTGAAATTCTAATTCATGCTTTTATTGGTTCTAAACTTGACCATTGTAATTCTCTTTTATATGGTATCCCTAAGTACTCAATAAGTAAATTACAGTCTGTCCAGAATGTGGCAGCTCGTATCGTAACGCTTACTAAGAAATACGACCATATTTCTCCTGTAATGATCCAGCTACATTGGCTACCCGTAGAGTTTCGTATTATTTTAAGCTATTGTTATTAGTGTACAAAGCTCTTAACGGGATGGCGCCCTCCTATGTTACCGAACTATTGAGTTATCGCAAATATTCACGATCGATGCGTTCCAGCAATAAAGAACTTTTGAGTATCCCGACAAGCAAACTTAAATCATATGGTGATAGATCATTTTCTGTAGCTGCACCGAGACTGTGGAACGACTTACCACTGGAACTTAGGAAGTCGCCATCAATTTTACTTTTTAAAAAGAACCTCAAGACATACCTATTCAAAGCAGCATATAATCTATAGTCTGTATGTATGTATATATATATATATATATATTATTTTATTATATAAAATATATATATATATATTTTTTTTAGAATTTTTAGAATTTTATTCCGCGTATTATGTAATTTTTTTATAGTTGTAATTGTATAGCCATAATGTATTTTTTTAACTTACTCTTGTAAAGCGCTTAGGACAATTAATGGATTCAGCGCTATATAAATAGTTATTATTATTATTATATTATTATAATAGCCTAATCAGAAGTGAGAGAACTAGTTGACAGTAAGAGGACCTGTACATGTACCGGTAGAACTCCAGTTAAGTACATATTGCTGGCTTCTAATCTGGGGTAGATCCAAGATTCTCTGAAGCAGGATTCGATAGATTCAAAAGGGGGCTTTTATCATCATGGCAACTTCTTTGTTTTTCTTTATAACGAGGAGGGAGAGAAAAGGGGGTTCAATCGAGCCTCCCTTTTACCCCCCTGGATCGATCTGCCCCAGCTAATGAATCCTGGCGTGCATGCATTGTTGCCTAATTACTGTACATACCTGATCATATATTGTGTCAGCCTGTCCTCTTCAGGAAGCTGAGATTCATTAAGTTTTAAAGTAACCTGTAAAAACAAAATGTAACTGAGCTGGAGGCATTTGAGTTTGATAATGCTGATACAACTGTACATGTAGCAGGCATATGCTAGAGCTGTGATTCACAAGGTCATTGGTTGTTTTGCAAGCTTGCCATATCTCAAACTTCAAGGTTTGCAAATTAGAACCATTACAGGGTTCACACAGGAAAGTTATAATGAGATTCCATGACTTTTCCATGACTTTTTCACGACTAAATTAAAAAATCAAGGACTCAAATTAGGTTCTGGAGGAGGTTCACCCACTTTTAATATTGCTTGAAAACATTTACAAAGGAATGAATACTACCAATGGTACACATCCTTATTTCAACCATAACATATTATCTTTAGCATTTAGCCAGGACTCCGCCGGTTTTAAAACAACCAAGTCAAAATCATCAAGTAGCAGATGGATAATGATGAAGAGTACTGTCAGAAAGAGAACCAACTAATCTATCTAGAATTCTGCAAGGAAAGTCAAGCATCAAAACATTCCAATGGTCTATGATAAAATTCCATGACTTTTCAATGACTTTTCCAGACCTGGAAAATTATTTTTGAAATTCCATGACTTTCCAGGACTATGCAACCCTGCATTAGTGCCATTTCAGGATCTCAACAAAAAAATACCATCAGGGAATAAATGGCTCCCTTTGATTTGATCATCATACCAAGTGAATTTTTTTGGGTTAGAACTTAAAGGGGCTGGGTCACCTGGTGCCCGTGCGCAGTAAGTATGCTCTTGAGGTAATTAGCATATCATAAATATTCAAACCGTTAAAAATTCTTCTGCAATCGCAATGGTTTCTTTTGCAAGCAATAGTAGCATTGTGTCTGATTGGTCAGTTCAATGAGAGGTCATTTCTGATTGGCTGAGGGTAACATTGAAACCCTTTCAATGTTAGCGGGTAGATTTTGTGTAAGAAAGTAAAATTCAGTTATGGGAGTTCACCTCGATTTATCCGAAAAAACGGCAATGAAATTCCGGCTAAATGTGTACGAAAACTCTTCAACTCGTCAAATGTAATACTAGGGATTGTTTACTTGTCATCGTTTAGGACAATCTGGCGCCATTTCTTGTGAAAATCGTCAACATTTTACGAAACATGGTTTTGGTCCCGTGTTGACTTGAACGCTGAACGGACGGTTTTCGAATTTAGTCGTCGTTCCTTGCTTTGCTGAACGGAAAACTCCCATCGTTTGGAGTTCTAAAGACTTGTAAAGAGGGTTGGAATTCGCCTCCTTTCATGATAATTGTTGTGAAGCCTTGGTTCGTTCGTGAAGTGTTTATAAATGCTTCGCTGGAATAAAGTCAGTGAGATAGCTTGGCTCGAACTTCGCCGTTTCCTAAATAATTATTTTTGAAAAGCCAACAAAGTAGCAGGTTCAGCTAAATTTCAGGTATGTTTTATTACCTTGTTTTGATTCTGGAAAACATTTTCAGGTGAGTTCGGGTTGCCCTTTGTCTTGGCTTTGGTGTGTTTTGGCTGGTGAGTTTGTCTTGGCTTTGGTGTGTTTTGGCTTGTGCTCAGAAAAGTTGCAAAATAAACTCTTTCTTTTCTTTCATTTTGTCCATTTTATAAAACATTGCTTTTTAGCAAAATGTTTTCGGCAATGTCATTTATCTTCTGGCGTTACTTTTTGTTATACCTTGAGTTAAACACATCTTTTTTCACTAAACGTTTCGTGTGGAAACAATCTCAATCAACTACTCTTGAAGTGACTCGGCCGCGAAGGCCGAGTCACTACCAAAAGTTCCTTAGCCTTTAAGCTCCCGCCAGGTGTTGAATATTTGTTTGCTTAAGTATATTAAGCAGCATGTTGGCTTTTCCAGTGTTGGTCTTTTTTTTTTTTCGCCAATTGCCTCAAGGCAGGCGTTTTCTTTCTTCCTGCCCCAACTCGCTTACCTCCCCTTCCTCCAGAGCCTTCATTCATCACAATTTCGAACAAAAAATGTAAAAATGAAATACTCTACATTTAGAATGAATGCCAAAAATATGTTTTAGAGGTTCGAAATAAGAGCGATGGAAATGGATTCCTGAAAGGTTCCTTCGGAGGGAGGTTTGATTTCGTACCGCCGGAGTCGGAAATCAAATTTTGCCTTTGCCCGTGCGATAGCCTGATAACGAATGAGCGCTGACCCAGCCCCTTTAATTGAAAACTGAACATTACATGTAATATATCTATAAACTTAATAGCAGTAAAACTGCATCATGGTAAACTTACAGGATTATGCAAAACCAACTTCTTAAGGGCTTTTACATCCTAAATAAAAAAACATTAAATTATTAAAAATTATTGTTGGAAATCACACAAAGCTTCAGCTCACTACAAAATAATATACTACACTTTTAAAAAAGTCATCACCATTATGAAAAGTAATCTTGTCACACCGTTAAATTAAAAATTGCACTAAACTACCAGTAATGATATTTAATCATATAACTAGTGTTTTGTGTAAATAGTGTATTTCTATTTAACTTACATCAGTTAGGGTTGCAGACATCAAAAAGGCTTGGTATATCTTGGGAAGATGACTAGATTGGGAAGAAATATATCATTGATATTTATATCAGACATGTAGTTTACACATACATTAATGTTGTACTTTATAAACATTCTAAATTCTCCTTCATGTTCTTTGTTTTCTAAAGGAGAATTTAGAACTTGATCAAAAGTCACTTATAAATGCTGTTATTGCAGGGAACTCTTCAATAATATTATTGAAGACATCAGGAAGATGGCAAATAATGGCTGTGATGATGGAGGGTAAAAAATATTGTAGTCAAATTCGTTTTTCTTTTAGAACTACATGTATACATGTAAAGTAAAGTACAACAGTACAATGGGACGGTCTACCCGGTAACCATTTACTGTTGAATTTTATATAGGCAGCACCTTCTACAGTTATTTTAAGGCCATGAGTGTTGGTCCGGCTGGGGTTTTGAACCTGTGCCCTCCCACACAAGAGACCAGCACTTAACCACTGCACTGTATGCTAAACTTCTTGTACATGTCCTGGACTAACCTTAGCAATGTCTTTAAATCGTACTCATAACCATAGGAGAATACCAAGTCTGCTTCATCTATCACAAGCATTAGTAAGCTTTCCTTCAAATCTAGATTCTAGAGAATGAAATAGACATGAGAACTTCTGGTGTACGTGTTACATATCATTGACAAACAAAACAGCGTACAGTAAATGCCTCTCTGGTGTAGCACTCTTGAAGATTAAAGCTAAACATTACTTGGCATGTGACTATCTCTATAACCTTTGCTTGTATGTGTCCTAGTATTCCACTGGGTGTTCCTATAACAATGTCTGGTTTATCCATCAAGAGAGGCCTGAAAATTAATAAAATATACCAGTACATTAAAGATAATAACAAAAATATATTGCTGTGAAAAACATAATTGAAGGGGTCCGTGCAAGAACAACGTAAGTGACTTCTGATCAAATTCCAAATTCTTCTTGATATTCTTTGTTTTCTAAGAGAATTTAGAACTTGATCAAAAGTCACTTACGTTGTTCTTGCACGGACCCCTTCAATTATGAACTTTGTAAAATTCGTGAATAATTAATGAGGGTAAAAAACAATCCCAGCTCAGTATTCAGATCACATGCACAGTACTGTAAATCCCAATAAAATTATTAATGAGTAAATTAACTTTAGATGAAGATTTCATACTCAGCTAATAAGTATGCATAACTTTTGATAAAGATCTGTAACTCCTATGGGACATTATACAGGGACATTTCAAGTTGATCCATATTAATTAGAATAACACAGAATCACATAACAATAATGTGCATTCCAATTATTGTTTCATTTCACAAGCACAATAAAATATTTGTGTCTGATCTTTATGGTCATTTACAATGGCTCGCCAAGTGGCTCACCATTGTAAATGACCTTCAAAAACTCATAAATAATTAATGAGCATTTTTTCCAATCAGATGAAGCAAATGTGTGCTCCTTTATTACCTGATAAAATCTCATCATTCTAAAAAGCCTGCGGAGGTATTTGAATTCTGTCCCAGGGGAAACAGGGTTAATGATTGAGACAATGGATAAGCACCTTGGAATTTCTATTGATGTTTCAGCTTTCTCATTGAATTGCTAATTAGGATGAACGTTTTATATAAAGAATACTAATGAACATGAAATTTTATATAAAGTTTCCTCCTACTTAAGAATTCACCGATAAAGACCTAAAGATAGTAAAAAGTACACGGAACATAAGGTACCTAGATAATAAATTCTGCACTAAATTTACTAATATCAGCAGACTACCGAGATACACGGATATTTTTTTTTAATGAAGTTACCAACTACCATTACTTGTTTACTGAGCCACTGTTTAGTTCCAATTATTAAATCAAACTCAAAGCCGTAAAATAATAAAAATGTGCATTAAACTTACAAACATCCTCTTCATATTTTGTGCCAGAGTAAAAAATTTAGAGTCTGCCGTCATGTCAGTCACATCGCTTTCCAAGTCTTGAACTTTATCAATGTCAACCACAACACCAAATCCTTCAAGTGCAGCTTCTTGCCCTAGCTTTCAGCATTGCAAAACGCCGCTTCAAACAACACAGTATGGTATTGGCCGGTAACAAAACGAGCAGGGGACTGGGACCGAGTTTATCAGAATTACTCTAATTCTAAAATGAAGTTCATCACATGCTAGAGCATGTTGAAATTAGCATGTGTGCCATGTTTGACGTGATTGAAGTGAATCTTGTGTGAATTATAAGCAATTGAAATTTCTTCGTCCCTCCAAAATTTTATATAATACAATTAATGTATGGTTTGGAGGGACAACGTTAAAAAATAAGAGAGTTTGTATGGGAAAATTGACATATTTGATGCCTTCTAGCAATGTCAAACTTTCCAGACTAGCTAAGTTTGATCTGTTCTTTTGTAAAATAATGCTCACTTTGACTAGTTATTAATTGAATTAGTTTTACTTACTCGGTTCCAGTCCCCCGCCCGTTTTGTTACTGGCTAATTAAATTTCTTCATGTCATTCCCTTGAGATCAGTTCGTAATCGCAGGCAGTGATTACTCGAATATTTTGCATGGCGTTGTGAATACAAAGGTTCAATGGTTCATTAAGTAACCATTATAAGTTTTTGAAGCCGTTTAATAAACTCATAGCACTAGTGTTTTATCAGGTCCAAAACTCTTGGGCTGCGCACTCGAGTTTTAAACCTAATAAAATACTGCTGCTCATTTATTAAATAGTACATAAAGATCGTCCACTCATATTTTATCTACCACTAAGAATACCGTAACCTATTTGTGGCATTGAAATATGAACTGATATTAATTTTATCTGCAAATATCACCTGTTCTGAGAAGGGAATCACCTGATATCGCCTGTTCCGAGAAAGCAAAGCTCTAGGAAAGCTGTGAGTTTCGAGGAACAGATAATGTCCAAGGACAAAATATCAGTTCTTATTTATAACCTATCAAATATTTTCTTTCACGCATGATTAGTTGAATGCATCACGTGATCCAATCTTTTTTCTCTGCCAGACAACAAATATCAGTGAATACACTCATCAAAGAAAATATTTGAAGGATGATTTTATAACAACAATAAACTAAATTGTGCATCGAAATATGTCCTGATATTTGTCCTTGCATGGACATTATCTGATCCTTGAAGCTCACAGTTTCCCTCAAGCTTCACTCTCGGTAACTGTTCTCTTCTCGGAACAGATCATGTCCGTGGACAAAATATCAGGGCATCTTTCAATGCCACAAATAGGTTGTTTTTATATTCCAATGTCACATACAGTGTAGTAACTAGGTTGTCTTTATATACATGTAATACTTCAAAGATTTTCTTTTATGGGGGCCATTGCATACACTACGCTAACTGGGGGTGTATTTGCTGATATTATTCATCTGGCAGAGAGCAAATATCAGGTCAACAACAACAACTTTATTCCTCTATCTCCACAAGTCCCTAAACCTAAAACACACAGCAACCATTTGTGGTGACAGGTTCAAGCCCACAGAATCTTTAATATTTGTACGTCTGCACAATTATGCAAATTATGACTTAGCATACAGTTGGGTACTTATACAAGCATGATCTAATGTTTTGAGATGAAACAATGCAATGTGACGGGTCCAGGCCCGCAAGAGTATTAATGATATATACACACTAACTTACATGCATGTAGTTACATATAGGTATATAACTTATACATGTAGATGTTGCATACAGTGAACAGTGAACTGGCGTGTTACAATGTCTGGTATTATAAAATATGATATATACATGTATAATGTACCAGTTAAATATCCATAAAGAATCTTGATGTCCCTAAATTGAAGTATACCTATCATTATTGTATGATAACTATTATATGGATTGTACTTGGAATGAATAAATATGCCTTATTTCTTGAACTTGCTTAGTTATTTAACAGTCATGTAGCAATTTTTGCCCTGTTAAAAATTAACGTAGTATACAAGTCGTGAGCCAGAACCACAATGAACTGACTCTGTCTCTTGACAGTTTAAATAAATTATCATAACCACTCTCCAGGCCCTCTCGTCCAAAATGGAACTTATTTCTCTTTGTACTACCAATTCATTACATTCATTGTCTGTTACAAGAGAAATACATTTATATATTATCAATGGGAAATATCTCTTTTTTGTTTAGTTTAGACAGGCCAGTGGTATTATACTGCTACCCAGAATAACTATGAGCTAATCGAGCTGGGTAGCATAGGTCACATGATGCATTCCACCAATACTTGCATGATATAAAGTATTTGATGGGCAATAAACATAATTATTACTAGTCTAGATAAGTGTGGGTTAAGTCATGTTTATTGGTACCAATAATGTAAACAATTCAAAACTTCTTTATAGTGAATATCTTATAATTGAATTGTCTTACACTGTATACATGTGGGCAGACTTTCATGACATACTTTGTGCTAGGAAGATTGCCTTGGGCAACATCAACGACTTTAACTTCACGGGAACAGTAGCATGACAGTTCCTGGGAAAAAAAAGGCTGTCAGCTGATACCATGAAATAATGTTCTAATAAAATGCAAGTGATATACATGTAAGTCTATTGTACTGATTAATGCAATATACCTTGACATTTCTGGATGCTTGCTGTGCTAGTTCTTTAGTTGGTACAAGTACCAGGGCTCTGATGCCTGACTCCTTGCTGATCTAAAGAGTAAATGATTCATTTTCATATTTTTCTCAAAGTGTTACCAGTAATTTTATCAGATTTGATTGACTTAAACTCTAGCTATTTCAGGATTCTCTCTATAAAATGAGTTACACTTTTGCAACTTTCATTTCAACACTAGATTGCTTCTTTTTTCCTTGGTTAAGGTCTCGATAAAGGTTAAAAATGGAAAAGTTTCGAAAATACATTTTTTCGCAAATTCTAAATCTAAAAGCCCTAATCTAGCATCACAAAAAACTCATACTCAAAAATGTTTTTAAAGCCTTGAAAATGCGACTTTCTGATTTCCCCCTAAAAAGGCACGAAAAATGATTGACAGTTGCTGTCATTCACAGGGCTGTGATTTTCTGCACTACTTTTCGTTCGTAAAGATTTCTGCTTTAATGCAATGCCCAAAAGTGTAAAAGTAGATTGTTCTTGGTGCGAAAGAAGAAGAAAAGAGGAAAGCAGCACAATTTAGTTTGTGATAATTTAGTTTGTGAGTAAATTTGGCAGCGGGTCAAAGTTCTTAGGACAAACAATGGCTGGAGGGATTTATACTCAAGTTCCAAGAAGTTAGAATAACTGAAGACCGAAAGTCCACAAAGAATCAAGCAATAAAGTTTTGTTATCTTCAATCTACCAAAAATTTAAAGAGAATTCAATGCAGGAAGCTACAGTTTGCTGGTTTAGTTTCAGCGTGATGAAATTAGAAATGACATAAACACTACAGTCTACCGTGTACATGGTGTGGATCAAGCAGCACCTCAAAGGTTTTCCCTGCCTGACACTAATTATTTGCTTACTGTGGTGCCATTTTTCTGTACTTCTAAAAGAATGTTTCGTCTTGAAATTAAACTGGACACTACTTTCTGTAGAAGTATCGAGCATCGGTATTAAAACTGTATAGCTTTCTCTGTTCTGCAGCTCGTCTAAACTTTGTAATTGGCCGAGACTGAACACAACGTGAATCACTCTGATTGGCTGATGTTAATGAGATTACCCTTGGAAGCGGGACATCTTAGTGAACCGTGAAATGAATCGAAAACCTTTATCGGGCTGTTTCTCAGCTCTTCTTTTCAACCAAAATCAGAACTTCGTTGAAGTCCAGCCTTTTCAAGTTTTGTCCAATTTTCCAAAAAAATTTACAAGTCATAGAAAACAGCCGTTTCTCAAATACTGCGTCAGGGAATTTAGAATTATTTTTCATTCAGGTTTCATAACCTGGTTTGTATAAAAATGGGATGAAAAACTACTTTTTCAACTTTGAAATGGGATAAAATCTGTAATACACAACATATCAAAAATGCCTGACACAGCTAGTATTTGAGACAATTTAGTTGGAATTTGAAAGGGATAATTAAGAAAAAATAATTGTTTCAAAGCCTGAAGGGCTGAACTCCTTCTGGTGGATGGAGTCATTTCACGTTGAAAAATATACAACATCTACGCTTTTAACTTTTGTTAAATATATCCTTTTTTCAATTCAAGACCTTTAAAATGGTATATACATGTAGTACGTCTATGTGGCTTTAATTGCGACGATGCAAGAGCGTTTTTCCGAAATGACACATCAAACCTTTATCAAGATCTTAAATGGGATTGCAATTATTCCTAAAGGAATAAAATCAAAATTTATAGCTAATGTAGAGTAGTAGCTAATGAGGTATCTTTCGTAGGATATTGTGAAGAATACATGTACATGTACGCCCCTTCAACAATTTTACTATTAGAAATCACTCGAAAATCATTTGAGAATGACACAACTACACAACATTAGCAAGGAATAACAGGCTCATGTGGAATTTCGTCGTTCTCAAATGTGTGATTCTAGTAGTAAAATAATTTGTTCAAGAGGGGGGGAGGGCAGCGTATTCTTCACAAAATCCCTTTTGCAAAATAGGGCTGCCCATATAATTACTGGATCCGACTGGAACATCAGATCATCCCAGATCCTTGCTGATCTAAACTGGCCTAGCTTAGATGTTAGACGATCAAATCACTTCAAGACCTTCATGCACAAGACAATGAACAAGCAAATTCCCAAGTACATTTCTGAAAAAATTGTCATGGCAAACACCATTCACCAGCATAACTTTCGAGGCTCAGTATGTAATCTTTATAATCCAAGGCCTAATAGTGAAGCCATCAAAAAGAGTTTTGCTTATAATTATATAGAGGAGCCATTTTGTGGAATAGTCTGATCCCCTGAAGCTAAGCAAGCCACTACATTATTTGCTTTCCGATCCAACATACATGTAAATAATGAATACATGTAGCATAAGGTTCCAAATACTTACTTAAAGGAAGTGTTCATTATTTATGGATTTGGGGGGGCAGTCAGCTAAATCATAGGGGGGAGGCAAAAAAGTTTTAATTGCTTTTGTAGGGGGGTCATTGAAGATTTTACCTACTCCAGGGAGGGGGGGTCATCAAAGTTTTGACATACCTGTCATGTAAATAAATTTAACTGAAAATGTTATGAAATTGTTGTTGTAATCCCATGACAATGTTTAGTCTCCAGTATTTTAGAGAGCAGTCAAATCTCAAAAATTTCGGCCCATGAAAAATTTATAGACAGTCTGCTTTTTCCTACATACACAGGATGGTATTCTCTACTTGCTCATGATCAAAGGCCTCCATAGGACAGATAATACATTGGTATCCAGGAGATTAGTTATATATGTTGTGGTTTATTAATTTTTTTGGTTTAAAAATGTTTTGGCTTAAAAATTTTAAACCAGTTCAAAATTTTCAAACTACTTCATTTTTTTTTATACCAGAGTTCATTTTTTTAAACTGGTTTATTATTTTTTTCAAGATTCTGAAAAGGGTTTATTTTTATTTTTGGGGTTTCATAAAAAAAGGGGGTTTAGTTTTTTGGAGGGATTTAAAAAGAAAAAAATTCCACCCGGGATACCTCCCCTACAAAATATTGTTTGTCAACCCACCCCTCCCCTCTACGTTCTACCCCTCCCTTCCCCATCCCCCTTTCTCCCTTGGATAAATGATTAGAACTACACAAAAATAAGGCAAAAAAATACAACATTTCTGTTTCACTTTTCCGTTTCCATGTGGAGTTCACAAGGGCCAATAACAAGCAGATTTATTAAAGCCAGTCAACACTCCACTACAAGAAAACTCATTCCTAAAACAATCCAAGCCCTATAAAATTCCAACATTAAAAAGAACTAACCTCGGTAAACCCTAGTGCTTAGTAATTTAGGGTTTTTAGGACTAGTGAACTAATTTAGACTTTTAGGGCTAGATCACTGAACAACACAGAAAAATAATACTTCTTCAATGGTCCTGTAAGCTAATCCAAACCCTACATTTAAAAACACCCTAACCGTCAACAACGGGTGCTCACTAATTTAGGGTTTTTAGAGTTACATGTAGGCTTTTAGATCACTGAACAACACAGAAAAATAATGCTGCTTTAATGATCCTGTGAACTACAATGTATATTAATTTTGTAATCCAAACCCTAAGCCAACATTCAAATAAACCTAACCTCAGTAAACATAAGTTCCCTTTTTAGAATCTTTTAAAAAAAAAAAATGAACTGGTTTAAATATGAACCAGTTTGAAAATTTTGAACTTGTTTAAAAAATTTAAACCAAAAATTTTTTAAACACAACATATATACCAATGTTGAGCTCTTTTTTATTTATTAATTTGAGACTATGGAACAATGCAATATGATGTACTAGAATGCAATCGCTGGCTTGCAACCAATCCCTAGCCTGCATCGCATCCGAACTGAACCCCGCCCGGTTAAGTCCATCTGCGAATTAACAAACGAAAGCTTGTTTTGGACCCCCAGCAGAGTAGCATGATTATATGTACCCTCCTTTGATTGGTTTTTACTAATGCTCATTGTTACAGTCTTCTGAATGGCCATTCAACTGTCACCAGTGCGACTTACGGCTAATTTACATTTCAAAATATGCCAGATCACGTTGAGAAAAGCAATGGCATCTGTACAATATCAGTTTGACTTCAAGATTTGTTTGTTAGAACAAGAGCAGTTGACCATAGTCGAGTCAGATGTGGCACATACTAGATCTTTCCAAGCTGCATGGGAGATTTGTTTGTGTTCCTTGAACGAGCATTTTGTCGTGACAGATTCTATTTAATGTGTTCGGCAAGTTTCCTTTCATGTGGAACTAAACCACAGCCAGCCTATTACATGTATGTTACATTACTTCAAAACCTGACCCAAAATTGAAATAAACCTAACCTTCTCTGATAGTAAAACACAGAGAAATGACGAAAGGGCGAGAAATCCCAAGTAAACAGCTGACTCAGATGCAAAAAAACAGTTTCAACCGAGCGGCCTCTGACATGAACTGCCCATCATAACAATCTCCGAGGTTGGTGACAGTTGAATGGCCATTCAGAAGACGTGTAAGAATGAGCATTAGTAAAAACCAATCAGAGGAGGGTACATATAATCATGCTACTCCGCTGGGGGTCCAAAACCAGCTTTTGTTCGTTAATTTGCAGACGGATTTAACCGGGGTTCAGTTCAGATGCGATGCAGGCTACCAATCCCCAGAGATTCAAATAACAAAGCTGTGGTGGCCATGTTGGTGGAACTAACAAGAGAAGCTAACAAGGAATCTTTTGCTAACGTCCACCAACATGGCGGCGATGACGTAATGTGCAAGCCAGCAATATGATGCACAAATAAATTAACAGTACAATTTCAAGTACCCATCTGGGAAGGAGGGTGAGGTAGAGATTTCAAAAAGAATACATGTATGTACAGTATATATATCTCTGTTTTCTACTAAACAAAGGTAATGCATCATAGAAAATACCATAAATATAAAAACATTAATAGTAAATTTAATAGATTACGTGTATATATATGCAGTTTGCATTCTTTCTTGCACATCCATCTCTTTTTTTTTTTGGGGGGGGGGGGTTAATAAAGTTTTGAGTAATTTTATAGGGGAGTCATCTGTTTTAATTTCATTCATAGGGGGGTCATCAGGGGTGGATCCAGGAAATGCAGAAAGAGGGGGCCACGGTGTAAGCCAAACCTCACGCTGTATAGGTGTGAATAGCTAGGGGGTGCGGGGGCATGTATCCTAGCCAACAAAAGGGGGGCCTGGGCCTCCCAAAAAAAATCTGCCCCTGGTCATAAAAGAACACTCCCTCAGTAATGAGTATTGGTTATATATTAATTTTTAATCATTATGCACTTATCAGCAGCCATCCCGGGAGGGTAACCCTGGGGACATTCGTGGGCATCCCATGGGTTTTGTTCACTTTTGTAGCCAGTTTTTATCCCGAGACTGGGGGACTAGATGCTTTTTACACTTTCCTCGAGGATACCCATGGGTACCGACCTGCGGGATTTGCAAGGAATTAGTCAGCAGTTTCTTCTTTCAGTCTGAGCACATGGAAGGTTGTGCTCCAACGTCGAAAAAAAATAGTCTGAGTTGGAATATGGAAAAGGTTGGCTTATTTTGCTTAAATTGTGTTTTTATATTTGTGTAAAAGTAGGTAATTAAAGCTACTGCTGAATGAATGACCAAATAGTACTCACTCTAAAGTGTCCCAGGGGTAGGGATTATTGGTAGCTTTTTGTTAAAAAATCCTGCCCTTGGGTATGGCGGGTTGGTTGACATCATTTTACAAATGCCCAGGGGTTCCCCGGGGTCAGCCCTCCTGGATGGTCGCTGATAAGTGCATTACATATGTAGTTATTATGATATCAGTATCATGCATGAAATTTTATAATTGTTTATATATATAAATTTTAATCATTTATAACAATTTAGCTTAGCATAGTTAGCGTTACCCTTATTTTATAGTAGTTTTACACAGTTCCTTGGAAGAGCACTTAATTGTGAGAAATGGTTCCGTGACTAAATAAAACAAAGTTTATATATTTGTCCAGTCCCAACCAACATAGCCATCATGCATGCATCCCAATAGAATAAATACCTGTTTTTCCTGGAGTATTCTCTGCACAACTGGGACTGCATACCTGCATATACAGAAAAGCAACCAGTACTATTCACCTTAAGATTTTACTAAATATTGAGCATATCGAAATACTAATACACTATTTTGTAGGTTTTTAGCAGATTGACTCACGCTGCTGTCTTCCCTGATCCTGTTTTCGCTCTTGCTAGAATGTCCTTCCCTTCTAGAGCAAGAGTTATAGCCTTTTCCTGTAATTGTTATCGTATGAATTATTGTTAAATTAACAGCTTCATTTTCATTTTTGTAGAACATAAGCACAACAATGTCGCGATACACTCATACACTACAGTAAGCTTATATATACCCTTACACCTTTTCACCCGACAGTCATTGAGTTTCACTTCCTCTGTTTGGTCTCTCTGGTTAACTCTACTTTGCCGGGATTCTTACAAACTCGAAAGCTTTAAAACGTAAATATTTTCTGAGTTGAGTATAAACTATTTGTTTTGTTGGTACTATTATTTTAGTATTACTATTAACGAACTTACCTGTATTGCCGTAGGTTTTGACCAATTTAATTTGGAAATGGCCTGTCAAAACAACAAAAAACACTCACAGATTATAGCACTGCATTATCTCTGGGTGTACCATGCTGGAGCCCCATCTTACCTTCGTAATACGGTCATCAAGACCCATTTCATTGAACGAACAGCTGTGCTCCTCTTCGTCCGCCATGTTGGATAAGTAACACGTGAGTTTTACACTCGAGTACGCATGCTCTGTGTAAACTATTTCCGAGTCATGCATTGCAATTGCGGGCTCATAAACGCACATGCACCTGTCGTGAGAATGTACAGTGTGATAAACCCCGAGGCTTAGTTCATCATAATAGAACGGAAACAAACTTCATTCGATTTCAAGACAAACCGTCCTTCAATTAAAAAATAGGTTCCTTAAAAAACGCATATGCATCATGTTGCTACAATCGAAATATTCTTTTATCAGTCACTAGCAGATCTAAAGCTTGAGTTCATCGTATCAGTATAACATACATGTATTCCTACGCTATTAAAAGCTAAGTCTAGCCTCAGGAAATGCCGAAATGTTTTCAGTTTCCTTATTTATCTTTACCCGCGGCGCATCCTCAAATCGCTAGCGCTGTTGGGTGCACTGGAAAACATTGTAACTAAGTCATGTATTATTCATTACTAGAGCCATGTTTATCAGTTACTTGGTAGCCAAACAGTACTCAGGTGAGTGTATTTACTTTCAGTAAAGTCTCTAAACTCTGAAGCTTCACTGAATATAGACTGGAACAAGAATCAAATAGTACATTAACTCTGTACTAGCTAAATATTGCTGATACATTTGGCTGGCTGGCGTATAATCGATATATGCTTTCTACAATGAATATTCATATCATTAAGTGAAAAAAGCGGGATTAATTCCAAAACTAAACCTGTGACACCAAATGTGAATTTTGTAAGAATATTAACGGTTCCGTCTATATACTGTACAATGATACCGAACGGAAAAATCCCAAAGAACAAAATAACACCTGTCAGCGGTATACAAGAGGAAGAGCTAGAAATTGCAGGCAATGAGCTCAAGGACTCGGATGATGAACTACAACAAGAAGAAAGGCATATTAGAGGAAAGATAAAACATGCCAGACGAATTTCCACTATAGGAACAACAGGACGGGTTAGATTAGGATTTACAAGATGGAGAAAAGCAGCCCAAAACAAGGCAAACAAAGAGGTAGGTTATCAGCGAGCTAGTACTAGTGGACTCTCTAAACTACGCGCTCCTAATAAACTGAACTATCACCGTATGAATGCTGCCCAATTAAGTGATCTAGAGGATTTGGTTGATGGCTCGTTGAAGGATAAACACAAAGGAAAGAAAGGAAAGAACGGAGCATTGGGGACGACGTCTATAAGTTCTTCAAGTAGAGCATTGTTGTATTACTTTGCTAAGCTATCAGCGAATTCAAACGAAAGTGAAGTCATTGACTTGGATTTTGTCGACACGCTCATCAAGACGGGAGCTTCGTTAGGGACGACAGATCGACATGGACAGACGATTATGCACGAGGCTGCAAGGCAGTGGGAGGTGGAAGTGGCGAGATTTCTCATTGAAAGAGGTGAGAGGAAAGGCTTGGCAGAACACCATCACCAAAGTGCTACACAGCTTAAGTTAACTTAATTTAATAAATTAATTGGCTATGAGCCGTGTACGCCATGATTAGAAACGAGAGAAATATGATAATAGGCATAACTTCTAAAAAGAAATCACTTCTGATCTTATCAGCAATTATCTTATAGTCATGTTACTGTTATTATTTATATTATAATTATAATGTATTCTACTACACACTTTCTTTCCTTCTCATCCCTCGTTTTGCATATTTTCTTGTTTTTGTTTTCTCATTTCTGTCCTTTAATAACATTTATTTAAAATTACTATCAACACTAAAATCACTTAATGAAAATATTAATAATTTATTTATTACTATCTAACTAAACATGTAAATGCCGCTGTGGTAAACCTGACTAGATAACCCCATGGTTTTCTCAGGTTTACCAACTCTAGCAAAGGAAATGTCTAAGTTTATATACTGTATATTTTTTACTCTAATTAGCTAGAGTGAATAAAAATTGTATTGCTTAGCAACCACATGTTAACAACCGCCGCTTATATCACACATGCACGATGCCGTAACCATATGACTCAGTTTTAAACTGAGAAGACTGTCAACAACAACAACAACAACAACAATAATTTTATTATCATACCATTAAGATTCAAGTATGAATTGACAAGAATGAAGTAATAGTTACCCAGAATTATTATACTGAATTGAGCTAGTCTAGCTGGGTAACGTTAACAAAGGCTAGTGTAGTTTTAAAAATGTAATTGGTCATAATAGAACATTTTACTGATGATAATTTAAATATCTATAAGAATTTAAGGCATACTTAAGGCAAGAAATATAAATACCGGTAATAGCAAAACTAAACCTGACAAATTATAAAGCTAAATAACACACGTACACATTCAAAAGGATAAGCTAAGGTAGTTCTAAGTCTAACCGGCTAAGCGGATTAGCATGGAATCAATGGTACAAATTGATGAAGTCTTTTGATTTCCTTTTTTGAAAGCTCCTATAATATGTCTAGATACTCTAAATCTCTAAATCAGTGAGACAGAGTTCACACACGAGCTTGTAAAACTGAGTCAGACTGAAAGAAAGAAGGCCGTAATACACAAAAGACTCGAGTAGACAGGCGAATAGCTTGACGTATGAATCAGTGTGCCGGTGATGGCTGGTCAGTAATAAAAACAAGTTGCTGACTTCAGACGGAAAACTCAGCTGAACAGGACATCATACGAGAAAATTAAAAATTAGACGAAAAGTTACTTTAGTTAACTTGAAGGATAATTCTAATTCTCCGAGTATATACGGCGGAGCAATAAGAAAGGCGGTTAAACTGTTTTAAAACATTCTGAGTTATTCACCATGCACCTTCAGCCTCTTTGATTTGATTCGGGCTTCAATGATAAATGAAAACTGAAGCTTCCAGTGAAAGTCATGTCATCATGGAGTACCGTATTCTACTTCTAGCCTAAGACAGTGTAATAAAGTAAAGTTCTATATTTAACGTCGGTAGCCCGTTCAGTCTAACGGACTGTCGGCTCTTCCATGAAGCTGACGGTGTACAACTTTAGCCCCTTCTCTGACAGAGCTCCCAATTAAGGGAATTCAATTGCAAACTGATATAGAAGCCACTCGGTTCAGAGAAGAGTCGGTATATATAGTGTAATGTTTTAAAGCGCTTTTCATAAAAAGGTTTTCAAGATAGTTTAGAGCTTGGAGTAGTTTCATAAACAGCACTTCGTTTACATTGTGCAGAAATCTTCGTGGAGCCTACATTGGAACAGGCGTTAACTTGCATCAGGGAGATGCCGTGGGACCTAACTACTAACCAATAATTCTGAACTTAACCGGTAATACTTAACCCCCAAGCTTTTCGGAAGATAAATCTGAAGAGGGAAACTAATGCTACCACACGAAAGATGAGTATTATAGCAATGTGGAGAATTGCTGTTGAGTATTGGAATTGAAATGCAGGAAAAAAAAAAAACGGAAGCGAGGCTAGAATAGTCCTAACCCAGACCCCCGCGGCGACGGGGAAGTGAAACGGAAGTCGCCGTAGAAGAGTTGAGATTTCTCATACAAATCTCTCTAATTTCAAATAGCTGTAACTTCATTGCTTTTTAAGCTACAGCACTCAAACTTCACAAGGTCACTAATGTCGACAAGCATGCTATTTCAATTAAGAAATGAAACAGATCTTCCGTGTTTGCACAGGCTCGTGCAAACCGAGGTCCGAGACCGCAGGTCGAGTGTTTGTACCTACTCGAGAATTCTACCAAACTTACCGAGGTTTGCATGAGCCTGTGCAAACACGGAAAATCTGTTTCATTTCTTTTATAAAATAATTATTTTGATAAAAGAAGCACTTACGGTGTTTGTCTTACGGTGTAATGTCATTCCCATGTTTGCACAGGCTAATGAAAACATGGCTATCAGCCAATCAGAACGCGCGTACTATCTAAACTATTTTATAAATGGTAATGAAAAATGTTTTCTGTACATGTAGACGATAAACAATTGAAATCGAGAAATACGCATTTATGAATGTGGTCTGCCCTAGATACTTGCATAGATCTAACACATCAAACTACTTTACCTTGCAAAGTATGTCCGCACATAAGCATCAGAATAAACATAAGATAAAACTTGTAAAGTGTGAACAGGGCAACATAAGCATAAGGAAGATCTTGTGTGTGAACCGGGTGACGTAAGCACAAGCATAACCATTCCTATGCGGCCGCGTATGTTGCTTTTCTTATGCTTATGTAACAAGTGTGAACATTCTTATGCTTATGCATGCTCATGTTTATGCTTATGTCACAAATGTGAACCAGCCTTCTCCTTGCTAACCTAAGCAGAGGTACACCCAAACCTCACAAAGTAATACGATTGTCATTCCTCTGATTAGGAGCAAGTATCAACCAGGCTGATAGGTACGGCCGAACACCGTTACACGTGGCGGCAGCAGTTGACTACCCAGATATGGTGAAATTCCTCGTGGACAGTGGTGCAGATATTCACGCACACACCGAAACCGAGTTACAGACACCCACCCACTTCGCGGCACGTAATGACGCAGTGAACTCTCTCAAGATGCTGCTCAAATGTGGTGCTCACATTGATGACAGGGACTACAAACAACGGACACCCCTTCAAGTAAGTTCGTTTGGGGTGTGAAACAGCACAACTCCTGTTTATGCACACGCCAAACGAATGAATTTCATCGGTAAAAGTGTCAGGTTTGATTGAGGCAAACGTCGCGTTTGTAACGTAATCAAACCCGACAAATTCTTCACCCTTCAAGCTTGAACGCAAATGGTAGTATACCCTTTTGGATAACAGCGTAAAACCGTAGGAGTAAACAAAGGGTTCGGAGTAGCCGGCGTGTCCAGTCCCCCCCCTCCCCTCCCCTCCCCCCCCCCACCACCACTGAACACTGGATACGGCTGTTTAGGAGGCTACATCCGGAGGTGATACTCCCCGAAAGTATGGGTTTTGGAATGTGTCGCACGAAATGCGCCGCACCATGACCCTATTTTTCTATACCCTTTTCAGACCTGATCCCGAAAAAAAATACTTCTTAAAGCGACCTTTAATAGCGTTATATATAATCTAATGACATTTTCAGATGTGGGTTCGTTCTCTTTCCTCAATTTATTTGAAGATCAATGTCAACATAACAGAGGAATAAACGAACATATGCAGGGACGGCGGAGACGGGGTGCCCCCCCCCCCCCCCCCCACATTTTTTTCCCAAAAAATATTTTGTCTAGTTACTTCTCAGTCAATTTAAGACTAAATAGTTTGGTCATACCGCCCAATGACCAACCGGCCCAATGATCCCCCCCCCCCCCCCCCCCCCCCCCCAACACACACACTTTTGTTATTTAGCTTCCCCTTGAAATTTCGCTCCGCCGTCCCTGATATGTGGTCATATACTTCCCTGCCAAAGACATACCCTTTTCAGACCAAACAATGCTACCCTCCATAAATACGCGCTATGTGTGTTTAGGTTGCTGCCGAACTCGATCGCTCAGAGACAGCCAAGCTTCTCGTCCGCCAAGGAGCCGATGCAGGTGTGATCGATGACAGTGGAATGACGGTTCTCGTGATGATGATCAGCAAGATGCCGACTGTGGTAAGGTATTCGGGCACTTTATACACACTATGCATAACTCGCGCGGTCACAACACGAAAAAGAGGCCGGTAGGTCCTCTGGAATGTTGAAGTTGAAATACTAGCAGGAGGTGTGAAACGTGTTGAACATGATTGTTTAGTTGAAAAATGTTGCTAATCTGTCCTCATTTATCCTTTATTTTTTTCAGTTATAGTACAACCAGCCAGGCGCATAGCAAATTAACGGCATTGTTTCACTGAACATTCGTTCAGTGCATTTCACAATCTCCCCGGCCGCTTCAATTTCAACATCCCAGAGGACCTACCGGCCTCGTTGACATGCTAGTCACCAGGACTTATGCATAGGGGCTATAACTGGACCATGCATGGTGTACCAGCCAAAAGGGTATACTGTGGGCACCTCCTTTGTGAAATCTATTTTCCAAAAATTATCTGGTGAAGAAGTGTAACTGAAAGACTATATCTCCTATAAAGTGACCAATTAGTATGAATGTTATCATAAAACAAACAACAACAAATATTTATTAGCACCTTGTACGACAAACGGTACATCGGTTTGACACTAATAATCGTATATAATATAACTAACCAAAATATGACCCGTATCCCCCCCCCCCCCCGCACTTTTCTTTCAAATCATTTACAAAAGTCACGTGATGTTTGTTCGGAATGGCCACATGATAAGAAACACTAACCGGACTGAGTTAGGTCAGGCGGACGATCAGTTGGCTCTCGGTCAATGTGTATGTGCGCTTAGTCCGTACGTCATGACCTCAAGCCAAATATTTTCCCATCCGGCCCTCCCTCAGTCGTTAAGTACCTATTTTATTGATTTACAAAATGTTTTCCATACACCCCGCTACCTCTTATCCATTGTATCTTGCTATTTATACATCAAAAGGCTGCGGGTAACGTCTTGTGTGTATTCATGTCCATGTTCATGTTTAGACTAGTTGCGGCTTTATATGGAATCTTGTATCCATAATGCGTTTGTTAATAAAGAGGAAAAAGTTGATATTGAAGGTTTAGTACCGTATACGTATGCGTACGTGAATTTAGTCTCAAGTAGAGACAGTTCAATAGCATTCTCGATATCCCACACCCTTCTCGTTTCTCAGTGAGCATGCTCGATGAAACGTTACGTACGTCGAACATGCGCAGTAAGAAATAAGAAGGGCTTTGGTTGAGATAGCGTTCTGTTTGGGAAACTGCGATATATTTTAACGAGAAAAGAATGGGGCGAGGACAAAAAAGGAAGTAGGGGGAGGAGAGGAGAAGGGAAAGAGTTCCCTTCACTTCCCTCCCTTCTCCTCTAGGGCTGATAATTATATAATTAACTGTTAAAATAGTTTCTTAAGACGCGTCAGCAGTTGAATTTCATCGTTTTTTACTATTTATTTGGCACATATTGTTGCTGGTTATGAGATGTTGTGTCATAGGTCAAGTGACTTGAACCCTATCATATTGTCCTCTAGTCCACCAAGTCTTCTCTAGCCGGTCCAGTAACGAATGTTCGTTCTCCGTATTTTTATTCTTTACAGGCCAAAGAAGCACTCATCAGTTCTACTCCCGAGACAGAGCCAACAGGAAGCAATATTTCTATCTCAATTACCTGGAGCCTGCGGTCCCTAAATGTATGAGCAGCGGATGTGCACGGACTGCACTTGAAGTTGTTATCCTTCACAAACAGTTTGAACTAATTATGCACCCAGTCTTCCAACGATTCATACAGGTCAAGTGGGAACGTTTCGGGAAAAAAGGGGCCTGGTTACAAGTAATCACGAGCCTCGTTTTCGTGATTCTCTGGACACTATTAGGTATCACACAAACCGAATAAAGTTGGCGACTACTACTACCCCCTGAGTAAAACATGGTGGAGAATAGGTCTTGCAATTTTAGCGGTGCTGCTAACACTTAACGAAATCCGACGAGAAATCGTAGAGTATTATTTTTCTAAGAAAGAGCACCGACTTTGGGTGAAATGGCGGGAAACAGAGCTTCAAAGGGACATGGAGCACTGCCACCCGAGGTGGCCTGGGGAGAGACTGTACCTGATGCAGGAGATCGACGCGCTTCATCACCAGGAACCGTCTTACCTCAAGGACGCCTGGAACGTTTTTGATTGGTTAACGTTCATCGCGATTCTAGCAACGATAATAACGCATACTGTTTCTCTGTTTAGTAATCATCTACTCGTGCAAAAGGCTCACATAAACTTAATGTGTATGACTTTAATTTTTCTGTGGATTAGACTACTCAAGAACTTTCGCGCATTTACAGCCCTTGGACCTTTCGTGGTCATGCTTAGTCATCTTGTCTTTGACGTTCTCAAGTTCGCTTTCCTTTTTATTGTCTTCTACATACCGTACGCTGCATCGTTTTGGATGGTATTCGCAAGCCATAATGTGAGTGGCTATACAGAAATCCCAGACTTGTTGTTCAGCATGTTTAGAATGACTGTAGTGGATGATTACAACTACGATGCGCTTGCTAAAGCGGAACCCATCATGTCTAAAATCCTCTGCGGTACCTACATTGCACTGTCGGCTGTTATTTGTCTCAATCTGTTTATCGCCTTGATGTCGGACACGTTTCAACGAGTGTACGACAACGTGAAGGCCAACGCTGTGATGCAACAAGCGAGCACTATTTTGATGCTAGAGAATAATCTCTCTGTTTCTAAAAGGAGAAAATTCGCGGACTTTATCCACACGAGATGTAGTCCGGACGAGCTTTACTACGATGATGACATCGTAGACAATGAAGAGGGAGATCTAAAGCGCATGACTCATCAAATAAAGGAAGAACTGGAGGAAGTTCACAATAAGCTAAATGTACAACCTCAAGTTAAACAGGAAAACCAAATAACTGAGGCACAAACTGATGTCGATCAACTACGTGGTGATGTGCTGCGACTGGAAAGACAACAACAGGCACTGACAGCGCAGTTTCATACGCAGATTGGAGAAATAAAAGAAATGTTACGCGAAATCACCGCGAAACTCAACAGACGCAAGAAGCGAGCTGTTCAACCGTGCGGGGATATACCACAAATCACACGAAGGAACTTGGAAACTTTATAACTGATTTTATGATAAACGATGTATCATATAATTTTGCGAGCTTAGTATTAATAGTATATTTTCTCAGTTCAAACTTTAGCTGTGAATGTATTTCTGAAATCACTTCAACGGACGTAGCCAGGTTGTAATAAAGTTGTATATGCCCACACAATCAGTCCGGATGTGCCGCTCCAAAGTGGTCCGGGGGCACGCTTCCTCGGCCGGAAAATGCTTAGGATTAGACTCTCGCACGCAAATGCCTTCTCCTGCACTTTTAGGTCATGCTTAAAAAAAAAACTTGTTTAACTTCTAACTATTTCAGGGGTGTGTTTCTCTTTAATTCTCTATTCTTGTCTTTTGCATATTGTAAACATGCTAAAATCTTTATTTTTACGCCCCTGATTTCGGATATCGTGTTGAACCAAGAGAGCATAGGTAAGGGAGGGAATCTTGTAGCGCACGTACGGTGTGCGATGATATATATCTATTTTTAGCAACCGGAAGCAGTTGAATCAAAGTGCGCGGGCGCGCGTAAACAATGATTTCATGGCGCGAAAATATTTTGCCGCCATGGACAGGGCTGAATAACTAGAGCGCATGCGCGAGCTGATGCTTAAATTGGGGGAATTTTTCTGAAAACACTTTCTGTTGGCGGTAAATCTTTCGTGTTTGAAGGCAATTTTATCCCAGTGGCCAAACTTAAACTACATTGTTCAAAACATATGTTGTTTCTCAGTTTCTGGAGGAAGTGGTCTGAGTATTTGAATCTTATCTTTCCAGCAAAACTGTAATTATTCACAGAAAGCATGAAGGTACTCGCTAAATTTTGAAATTTCCGCCATTTTTGTATACGTTGCAGTCGTCCCTAGTCTACGCGCGTCACTTTATTCAGTAAATGGGGCGGTCTGGGTACGAGATTGTTATGCAGCGCTGTCGCCATTCGAGCACTTCTCAGCTGCTTCCGGTTAATAAAAATAGATTTTATTAGACATTATCATCGCACAAGCTCGCGTATCGGAGATTCCCTCTCACTTAAGGTACGGACACACGCTGCCACATTGCGCGCAATATTGCCAGCAATTGTTGTTCACACGGTGTATTTTTTTACGCGCAATGTTGCCAGCAATTGTTGCAATTTGTTGCGCGCAATGTTGCTGAAATAGAACTCGATCCTACTTCTGAAACATTGCCGGCAATGTTACGCGCAATGCTGCAGCGTGTGTCTGTACCTTTATGCTCTCCTGGTTGAACATAGGCTGGCCTAATACACTGGATACTTTGAATGTTAGGACTGAGAATGATTATAAGATCATGTTGAATTAAATAAATTTAATTGGTCTATTAAATATCGATGCATCAATGAACCATGTTAAAGTTATTGAAATAGTCCAAGCGCAGACAGTTTGTGCGGTACTGTGATCGGGGATGTTATTTTTTCCAACCGGAGCGAGTTACGTATAATTTTACATCAATTTATTGCTTATAATTATACACTTTACAACTCAACTAGTCAAGTGAAGAACTCAATATAATCAAATTAGTATTTTTGATACTATACTAACACTTCTTAATAGTTTTTTAGGTAAATCTTGCATTAATCATTTCTAGACATATTTTGTAATTTTCGCAAATATTTCATTATTTGTACATCGTTTGACCAAAGAAAAGGTCAAGCCATACATGTTGCAATGAAACTGGCACAATAAAAAAGGTTTAGATCTTGAAGCCAGTGTACTACACTTGTGACAAAACGTAACACCCGTGATCAGATTCCCAAACATCAACACTGGCATAAGCATAACTTTTGGTCACTCACTAAAGGTTACAAAACAACAACAACACCGTAGCCTGGATACCTGGAGCATTATACACCAAAGATGTCGATGAAGGGTAAAAGGGAATGAAATATTTTGAAAAGTTCTTAGATACGATAATGGATCTTTGCAATTTTACTCATTTCGCGCGGTTCCCTGAATTCAGTCGTTGACCTTAAACGTGTGGCCGGTTTAGAACTCGTTTTTCTGCAAAAATAAAACTGTAAAACCCAAGCGCTTTACAAATCTTCTTCATCACTCGGTACTTTCCAAGCTGTCATTACTAAATTATCTGCTGTTAGTCCTGTTGTATCCTCTGTAGCGACCTCCTCGTGATCCTTACGGTCCTTGTGCCGTTTTTTCCTTTCTCCTCTCTCCACAGTCAAGACATCCAAAGATTTGATCACAGTTTCTAACGAACTCAGTCGCTCATTAATTCCATTCAAAAGTAGCATATTTGACTCTTGCAGACTCTTTAAGTCAAATAAATTCTGGATAACCATAGAGTTAAACTGATTTTGTTCTTTCTCTTTTATGCTTAGCCTTCCGAATGAAAACTGAATTTCAGCTTGCGCTCGTCTGAAGTAGTCCAGATTGTCAACGATGTTGTCAAAATCTGATTTCTTCGTCGCGCCGACTTTCTTTGCCCCCAATCTCTCATTGACAATACTAAACATCTTAGAGAGCTTCTCGTCTTGCCTCTGCTCCCTGTCCTCCTCGCCTGTCGTGATTTTCTGATAATCACACTCTACAGGGCTACATTCAGAACGTAAAATGTACCGGTATTTGCTTAAATCTCTCTTGAATGCACGCGATTCTAAGTTTTGCATCAGCGCAGCGCGCTCCATGGCTCCAACTGCTTGCGCGTTGTCAAAAACCTTCTGAAAAGTATTAGATAACATGGCGATGTACAAGTTCATAAGCAGCACGGCACTTATCGCGAGATAGGAGCCACAGAGAATCCGCGACATTATCGGTGACTGTTTCGCCAAGTCAGGAAATCCGAAATCTAGAAGTAGACTTATCTGTGAAGTACTGTAAACCAGGCTGAAGAATGATTCATATCCTTTGACGGGTTTCTCTGAGCGGCCGCCAAACATCATCCAAAAGGCTGCAGAGTAAGGAATATAGAACATCATGAATAGGAAGAACCATTTGATTGTATCAACAGCGATGGGATCCAACATGACAACAAAAGGCCCCTGGGTGGGGAAGGGACGGGCGTACTTGAGCATCCGTATCCATACGAGAATGACAGTACAGGCCATGACGCTGATAAATGCGTTGTTGAAAACTTTACTCTTGACCAAGATATTAGTGTAGTGCATACAGAAAATAAATAACACCATCACATAAGCGATCCAGTCAAAATAATTCCACTTGTCTTGGAAGTACGGTTTTTTCACGTGCCTCGTCTTCTTAATTTCATGTTCAACGTGATTTGTCTCTTGGGGATATTTTGGATGGCAGAACTCAAGATCACGCAAAAGCTCTTTGTTTCGCCAAAACTTCCACGCATTTGAAGCCCGTCTCGAGGTGTAAATCTCCAGGACTTCTTTTCTGATCTCATTGCCAGTCAGAAAGATGACGCATATTTCCAAAACAGGACGCCACCAGGTCGTCGTAATATTGCTGTAGTAGGTTGAAATGTCGTTTGGGTAGAGAACAGCGAGGGTAGTGTAGAGTACAGTGAGGAACACATTTGGTATTATATCCAGCCACGCCTGTTTTCGTCCAAAGTGCTTCCACTTAACGTCAATCATCTTCTGCAATACAGGATGCATGATAAGTTCGTAATACTGGCCTTCAACCAAGGCCTCTAGTGGTGTCTGCGCATGCGTTTTCTTGCCGTTATGAAGGCTGGTGTTGTCAAAGAAGTTAATGTAAAAGAACTGCTTGCGGCGAGGACGATCGATGAAGTGGAAGTAATCCAGGGCCTTTAGAGCCTGAAAATAGATTGGTGATCTTTGAGAGTGAATTTTAATGGATGGTAAGGCTCGAAATACAAAGCTAATGCCATATAAAATGTAAAAAACTTAACATGTAAATGAGAATTTCCACATGAAAAAAGCGGTTCTTCGTTCACTGCACCAGATTGGTATTTAGTAGAATTGTTCGCTTCTTAGAATCGAAGAGAACAAGACGGAGAACCAGTAGGAAAACCCACGGAGCAAGAGTGAGATAGAGTGTAGTTCTTATGAGTGGGTATAAAGTTACGGCAATGAATACGGCACAGTTACTGTACGACATGCCTTGACGTTGAAATGGTTTCCCCATATTGTTTCTCTCTGATCCAATCAAATAACAGTTACGGTACAGAAAGTTACAGTACGGTTACGGTAAGACTACGGACATGACGTATGTTTGTCCCACTCAACACCGCGGCAAAACGGTATGCTCCGCTGGCCAAAAGAACGAAGGCTCTGCTATCAAATACAAATTACCGAGGGTTTCAACTTTTTTAGTAAATAATTTTATAACTTAGTAAACTCACAATGAATTACAAATTAAGAAAACTTCAACCTGTTAAAGTCTTAGGCTTAGCTTTTAAGTAGTTTTCTTAGTTTTTGACAAAACAGTTCACAAATGAATACTTTTAAGCTGAAACGTTAAAATCACGGCATGTGCCTGTTGTTTCATTTCAGTTTTCGCGGGAAACTGGGGGCGGCCGCGCGCGGACAAGAAATAGCAAATACGCATGCGCGAGACGTTTTGCCGCGGTGTGGTCCCACTCATACGAAATACGCTTCACCAACAAACGCAATTCATATTTGTCCTTTTCAGGAATGGAACCCAGGCCATAACGTTTGAAGGCAAAGCGTTAACCTATATATGCTACTTCGGTTCCAACCTAAAATCAATGAGCCTTGGAAATTCTTGTATGGATCTAATGAGCAAAATCGCGGTTACACAGCACTCACCACATTAGGCATTTTGTTAAAAAGGAAACTCAAAGCGCTCTGTCCACTGCCATCTTGTACTCCTGGAGAGGCGCCTTCCTCTAGAAGAAAGCGAGCCATTGCCGCACTGTTATACTCTGCTGCCAACTGTGGAGAAAAAGGAAAAAAAGGCGTATAAGATTAGCTCTTTGAGACATTATGTTTGGTTTATTGACCAAAGTGAGTGCTACAAGAGAGCGGATTTCGTATGAGTGGGACAAAAATACGGCATCAGTCGGTAGCTTTACCGTAACTGTACTGTAACTTACTGTGTCGTCACTCTGTAATTTGATTGGATCAAAAAGATAAAAACAATAGGGAAACCATTTCAATGTCATGGTATGCCGTACAGTAACCACACCGTAGTTTGTTTCACTCATACGAAAAATAGATTGAGCTCATTAGCCATAACAATAGATTTAGCTCATTAGACATAACAATAGATTTAGTTCATTAGCGCTAGCCATAATAATAGATTTAGCTCATTAGCCATAACAATAGATTTAGCTCATTAGCCATAACAATAGATTTAACTCATTAGCATTAGATGCTAAAGAGCCATAACAATAGATTTAGCTATTAGCATTGGAATCGGCTCACCATTAATTTTGACTTTTCTTTCCCTTTTCTTCAGGAAAATAGCAAGGAAATAAAACAGAGAATAGAATAGCAAATAAGTTGTTTTAATGTTCAGATCTTTATGACGCAGCGGCCATGTTGCGTCCCATGAGAATAAAAACCTTTGTTCTTGCACTTCTAAACTCGACACAGAGACGAGGCTGGAAGTGCAGAAGCTATTGTTTGTAGCCAAAATGGACGCTGCGTGATAAAGGACGCCTATTGTTCGTGGAAAACGTCTTACCAATAGAGGTGTCCTGCCCTTGTAGTCTCTCTGTTCAATATCGGCAGCGTATGCAAGCAGTATCTTTGCACAACTACTTGCCTCACTCCTAGCACTGAAGTGAAGACCTGTCTGTTTCTCTGTAGTCGTCTTAGCGTGGACGTCGGCTCCGTTATCCAATAAGAACTGCACCATCTCTGGGTAGTCATTGATACATGCCACGTGAAGAGGACAGCGGCCGTACGCGTCGACGGAATTGATATTAGCTCCTACAAGAAATGCCGCATTACAATTAAGGGGACGCTGTCAACCCCAAAAGGATAATATTTATCACCAACAAAGACAAAAATAACTACTCAGATTAGCAGAGTGTGCTTTCCACGTGGACTGGAGAACATCTGAGATAATTCTAATAATCAAAGGGTGACAAAGTTTCGAATGGATTAAAAAATACTGCTTTATAGAGAGAGTTTAGGAGAGTCTAGATTGAGCTATATACAAATGCATGTCAGTTAATTAACATTTCGGCTGCTTGTCTGTTGTCACTGATCGAGTCAACCGTCAAGAATACCAATTAAGGATAATCCAAAGAATTGCAGAATTAGCATTATTTTGTTGAATCTCCTATTATTATTTGTCATGCAAGCTGTCAGTAAATTGCCGTTTGTCAGCTCTCAGTAAATTCACATTTGTCAGACAGACAGTTAGTTGCAATAATTTGTCAGTTTAAATTTCGACGTTTTTCAGTTGTCAACCCATGTCAGTTTTCCCCATCTGCCCCGTCTCATTTTTGGAGAACCCGACCAAATAAAATCAGATTGCTAACTAGAATAAGATGTTATAATTCGCATTTTTATATCCGACATCCCATAGTTTTTGAAACCATATCAGGTATTTTCAAGGTATTTCTCTTCTATTCTAGAAGATTAACTTTCAGTGCAATTTTCTCTTAGCAAAACCCGCATGCTCATTTCAATTGGCAGCAGCCCTTTACTCAAAGTGTAGCTGTATTTTAAACAGCATCACTTGGCTGAGTGGCTAACTGATACACTGAGAAGTCCATAATCACTAGTTCTGAGCGGCCACCTCTCTTATGCGACCACGAAGCAGCTGACATTATAGCCTGCAGAACAGGTGCTTTGAGAAGAGACTCCAGAAAGTAGGTCTTGCGAGCGAAGCGAGTTCGTTGTGATGCGAGCGGAGCGAGACGCGAGAGAAAATAAGCTTTATCACTTCCTTTGCGTTGAAATAACACTGAGGGCCTGTTTCGCAGGCTACTGACATTAATGGTGGTCAGGCACGTGAGATCGGGAGATTGAACTATTACGTGACCCGTCATGTTGTCACGTAACGTGTTAGCACCATGTTCGCATGGAAGTTGAAAACGGCGGTAAAATCGTACTTTGCTCGGACACATTTCTAACCGATCAACACGGATGGGAAGTATATAACGTGATGACGTCAAAACGCGCCAAAAATAGGACAATTTTACTTCCAGTTGCCATCCGTACCGTGCATGACTCACGAACGTCTGATGCTCTATTTATAGATCTGTTCAAAGAGTAAATAACTACTTACCATGCAGATAAATACCTATACAGTGGATACAACTACAACCTGGAACTAGTTAGTTACGTTAATCTTACCACTGGATAACGAATTTCGTCCGGTGGATAGCGTTATTCACTCTTTGAACCACGTAACAACTGGGCCAGCTATTTATATATTTAATTTTCCTGTTTTTCAATTCTGATTTGTAGAGCGCGTGAGTTTCTCTCTTCTCTTACATCACTGGTGCACACCAAATATAAAGCCGAGAACTCGTCTGACCGATATATACGAGTCCTGCGGCAGGTCCTCGTGGAATTTGGAGACAAGGAAACTCACCTTTATCAAGAAGAAATCGCGCAGTTTCTGTTCCCCAGCTGCGCGCTACTTCGTGTAATATTGTCTGTCCGTATTTATCGGTAGTGTTAATAGATGCGCCTTTATCCAAAAGAGACTGAAGGAACTCGAAGTTCACTGGGTCGCTCACGTTAGGTGAGCTAGACAACTTTGCGAAGTAGTTGAGAAGAGCTCGATTCGTTTGCTTCGAGGATTCCTCTTTGGCGTTAATCTTAGCTGAACGTTCTTGATCTTGATCATCGGTATCCGCTTTCTCGGATAAACTATCTTCATCTTCCTGATCTTCGTTCTCTAGTAGGGTATACGAAGCACTTACTTTTCTGTCTGGTGTATCATTCGCTTCTTGAAGTATCACCTCTACCTTTGGAATACTCATAGCCTGTCGCCTTACTGCCACGATAGGGCTGGGACTTGAATTTACGCTTGCAAGTGATAGAGTGCTAGTATTGGGTCTTTCAGATAACTCTATATCTTGACTAAAGAATAAACTATTGAGCTTTCGTTGCCCGTCTCCATTGAATATTTCTCTGTCAGATGCCTCTTGACCTGGATTCTCGATCGATGGTCGGAGAGCAGGTCGCTTTTGGCGCTGGTTAGTTACTCCTTCTCTTGTCTTTTTGTGGTTTCTGATGGGTGCCACTTTAGATTTCGCTTTCCCTTTGTGATTCATGCCGAACTTTACAAATGCTTGATCTTACTTATGTTACCCCTCTGCTAGTGTACGTTACACCACATGCGAGAACTGTTGACAGTTGTCCCGATTATGGCCTTCTTTAATGCTCTGTGTTATGTCACTGTTATGACGTCGCTATGTGCGAGCTGAAATAGGAGCCCTCTCACACAACTGATTTGTTTAAAAAGTTCAAATTGAACATCGCAAACCAGGGATGACCAAATCTTGTCGGCAAAGCTTTCAAGAATGTCTTAATTTAGAATCGACTGAGAATTCGATTTGAATGGTTTGAAGCCAGTCAGAAGCAACAGGTATAAAAGAAGCTAAGGCTGTTGAACCCTGCAGTATGTTCTTGACCTGATCTAGGACCACTATGCACCATATACTCTATCTTTCATATCACGAGTTGGTCGGCCATGTTATCGTAAACTGAAAACGTGCGTGAGCTATCCAACTGATTGTCAGTTATGGTTGATTGACCGTTGACTGTCTCCATCGTCATGGTAACGAAGATAATTACTAACTGCTTTATTTAGTCATACGATGCCATATAATGTCATAAAATTATGACAGGAAAAGTTAGAAATGATTTTTTTTTTTTAGAAAAATAATTCCGAAAAGAAGGTAACATTTAATGTATCATAACTACGATGGCTCTTTGTTCTGTCAGGCATACAGGCATACAACAGGCACCTGCATACAACTATACAACTGTAAACTCATCAATATTACGTTGTTCGATCAGCTTTTCTCTAGTCCTTGGACTTGTTCACTTACCGGGTTCACTTATTACTGTTTTTGGCTGATCAGATCTCTCCGCTAGATCCAACGTACCATGCACCGACAGAATTGTCGTATACGGTTTTTACTAGCTTTCATTAGCATTACATACAACTATTGGCCGCAGCAATAATCTAAATAATATCAGAAACCTCTTTTACTCTTACCTCGTACCCCACGGAAAGGATAATAGATTCAAGCAGCTCTTTTACGTGGACACTGTGGTCGAAAACTGTCCTCGAGGCGTGATACTAGTACTAAAAAAAAAGAAAAAAGAAAGAAACGGCCGAGGGCTGTTTTGCTATATATAGTTCCGGGCATGAGGAACCATTACTTTTCAATACATGGTGATTAAACATATTGGGGGAGGGCTTTTTCCCTGGGGGCTTTTTCCTGTTTGGTTTTCGTTGTTTCGTTATTTTCCCGGGGAATCCGAGAACAGCACAACGAAAGCCAAACAGGGAGAAGCCCCCGGCCGGGGGAAAGGACGAGAAAACTGAGACGAGAAACCTCTGCTAGCAAGGTAATTTCCTGTGAGTTAACCCGAGAACACTGCAACCCATGACGCAACCCGTCGTATTGAACACAACTATGGCAGGACACGGCTAATCCATAGATCGAATTGGAATTTAGCGTGTTGGTTTTTGCGGAGGGAGGCAAACCGGAGAACTCGGAGAAAAACCCTCGGAGCTGGCAAGGGCGAGATACCAACAAACTCAACTCACATATGGCGCCGCGTCCGGGAATCGAACCTGAGCCACAGAGGTGAGTTGAGTTGCCTCCTCCGCAGCCAACTCTTAATATATTTTTAGATCCGGCAACCGGCGAAGCCCGGTTTCACATCTTTTTTCTCGAGTTGCCTGCGGAGGAGGCTCCCCCCCCCCCCCCCCCCCCCCAAACCCATATTATCGCGCATCTCATATATGCGAAAATTGGCGATACGATATCAGAGGAATTTAGATGATTGGCGATACGATATCAGAGGAATTGTATGCTAAGTCCAACGCTATTCAACCTATTCCTTAGTGACCTGCCTGAATTTCTTAATCAGGGCGATGTGGCAGAACCAGTCGAAATCCAAAATAAACCAGTGAACAATAAGTTGTCTTATATATGCAGATGACTTGGTTGTACTATCAAAGACCGCTGAAGGTCTACAGACATATCTACATAGAATCAAGGAATATTGCAACCAATACAATTTAGAAGTAAATACCGAAAAAACAAAAACCATGGTCTTCAACGATACAGGAAAGAGAATGAAAAACTATGTTTTTAATTACGACGGCGAAACCCTGGAAAATGTTCGAGCATTTAAATACCTTGGTTTAACGTTCAGTACGTACGGTAACTTCACACTAGCCAAACAAGAACTGAAAAAGATAGCACTAAATTCTAAAAGCCCTTTTTAAACTCCGCAAAGAAATGGGTGACCACTTTAGAACTGACCTAAAGCTCACACTGAAATTATTTGACTCTCTTATTCAGCCCGGCAATCCTCCTATATGGAAGCGAAATCTGGGGAGTCGACTGTAAGGGTCCTATTGACAGAGATCCAATAGAGTCAGTTCATGTTAAGTTTTGCAAATGGCTCCTAGGAGTAAATAGGAATGCTACGAATAATGCTTGTCGTGCTGAACTAGGCAGACTCCCACTTAAATTAAGGCGAAGCGATATTCCGAAGCATTAAATATTGGCTAAAACTGGAAAATGTGGATAATACAAAATTGGCAACCGACTCCCTACGCTGACTCCAGACTCTTACTCAAGCCGATGGTCTACCTCGGCTTTGGCAATCTGTGGCTAGACCAGAAAAATATAACCAATTACACAGCACTTGCTAGCAAACTAAAACAAAGGATGCCAAAACTGGTACAGCGCGCGAGATCCATAATGACTCAAGAAGTAATTCAAATCAGCGAAAGAAGTTAAGAACATACAGAATATTCAAGAAATCTTACGAATTAGAAAATTACTTGAAGGAAGTATACAATGTGAAGCACAGAATAGCACTAACAAGGGCAGGTTTAAAGTACAGGTCACAATTCACAGGTCAGGTCACAGATCAGTCACTTCTTGTTTACCTGTGAACCCTAGCTCTAGATGAGTGAGAACCCGTCGTTTACCTGTGAACTCGTCCGATGGTTAGGGTTAGGTTTGTGGTTTGGGTTAGGATTTGTCTTAGAATTAACAATTTGACCTGTGAATTGTGACCTGTACTTTAAACCTGCCGCACTAACAAGGCTAACAAACTAGAGATCGAAATAGGAAGGTATGCAAGACCATACAAACCAATCGAGGAAAGATTATGCCATTTCTGCCTCTCGGAGATTGAGGATGAAACCCACTTTGTCTTGAAGTGCAAGAAATATGAAAACCTAAGGAAGGAATTCTATGCTTCACTAAAGAATAAATTTAATATAAATGCGACACACCGATCTGAAAATAGCCTATTATGCACAATCATGAACCCTGACAGTAGAATTTCTAGTATTTCAGCAAAATTCATTTATAACTGCTTCAACATCAGAGCTGAAGCTCTAACGCAGTGATGCCTGTTCCCACTAACAGAGATATATATACATAACCTAATTTAACTGAAATTTATTGGACCCATGTCGAAGTACTTGCATGTACAAAACACCAATAAAATGTGTCTGTCTGTCTGTCTGTCTATATTGGATGAGGATAACGAGATTCTCGATGTTATCAATTGAAGTTTTAATCAATCTCATTTGGCTTGATAATTTTTTTCGCTATCAGTCAAGCAGTAAATATTGGCGCTACGTGTGAGAAATTGTTAAACGTTTAAATCTCAACCTTCTGCTGTGGTTAAATTAGGAAATTATACATTGCATTGGTCACCACTGAACCTAATGGCCCTTCCATTGAAATAAGCTCCCCCCCCCCCCCCCCACCCCACCCCACCCCGGGCTTAATAGAGAATTTACGGGATCATTGAGTAATTGTTTTCGAATTTGATTAGTTATAGTCACCATGATTGCGTTTACTATGCCTCGTCATTGGTTGAAGTAAAACCAGTCGTGAAATTACTTCAGTTCACCGATTGCTTCATTGATGTTTTTAATGAGTTGCTCCTGTGATTGACTTACTGGAGTTGGTTTTACGAAAACCGCTTCTATATATTATTATTTGGCTGTTTAAATCTTCAAACAGTTACAACGTTCAACAAGTTTTTGCTTATTCGCGAGTCATTTCACTGACTATGAAGCTTAAATTGAGCTGCCGAGGTCTGGGATAGGGTATCCTTTTCACAGTTTTGGTCTGGGAAAGGGTATGGATTTTGATATACATGTACATGTACTTGTCGTTAGGAAGGTTTCCACTAAACCCGCGGTCCAAATCTAGATTTGATGCGGCTAGCCGGTCTATACGGTGATTTTCGAGGAAAAATTGCAAGGAATTTGAATTTGCAGCGTGCAATTTAATTACATGGCTCGAGTGCATTTTGGAATAAATACACGAGCAAGATTTTTAAAGACTATCGAAATTGCAAGAGAACGTAGGACGAAGTCTTTAAAAAACTCACAACTTGGTATTTATTCCAAATTGTACAAGAAATCCATGATTACTTCATTAATATATACTCAACAAGAGGCTGGGAACAGCCTTAACTCGGGCTGTATACACATAAGCGTCACCAAGTTTTCCTACATTCTCTAATACACGACCAAGTGTGACGCTAAGTGTGAACAATGAACCTATTCTGGCCAGAGAAGAAATTGAACTCTTAGGGGTTATAATAGATAACCAATTAAACTTTAATAGCCACGTTACAAGAATTGCTAAAAAGGCGTGTAAGCAAGTTGAAGTCATAAGCCGCTTTAAACACATATTGTCCGAGTACACTAAATTATGTCTTTATAGAGCTTTTATCTTACCTTGTTTTAATTACTGTAGCTCTGTTTGGCTACACTGTTCTGTGCTCAATGCCTCTAAGCTCGAGAAACTCAACGAACGAGCATTAAGATATGTCTATAATGATTTTTCCAATACGAGCTACGAAACTTTGCTTAATAAGTTAGGACCTAGTCTCTATAACCTCCGACTGCAACTTCTGTGTATTACAGTCTATAAGGCACTTAGTGGCCAATCGCCTATGTATATCAGGTCTATGTTCTCAGAGCACTGCAACATTAAAAACTTAAGAGGACAGCGTAAACTTACAGTACCTAAATGTAACACAACTAAATATGGGCTTCACTCCATTTCATACACTGCTGCCAAAGATTGGAATAGCTTAACTGATGCTCTGCGCACATTACCTACTTTAAAATCATTCAAAAAACAAATCAGCTCTGTTAAATTCAATTTGTAGTTTAAAATTTCCAATTCCATATTGGTTTAACTTTTACCGATACATATATATATATATATATATATATATATATAGTCCACTTGTAATTAATACTAGTTATGGTTAATATAATGTACTCATATGTAATTACTCGGGCTGCCTGTGGCAGCACCAAGTCTTAAAATGCAAGGGTTTTTTTTTTTTTTTTTTTTAGTTGGGTGTCGCAAAATTTCTGCGCATGCGTTAAAGGTCAAATTCACACCAATCACATTGCACTGTGCTGGTCACGCAACAATCGCCAGGTTAATTTATTTACATAATTTAATACAGTAAAGCAAGATGGCGGAGGACCCGCGAGCAACTTTCTCTCTAATTTGGAGTCTCGTCTCTCAAATATAAGCCAGTTTAATGTTTTATTTAACTTTACTCGTGCGAAAGCCTTCCAACAGGCTCAGGATATTTCAACTGGCGCTATTGTCGGAGCCGAAGGACCGCGTTTTTTACCCAGATGGCCAGTGATTTTATATGCGACACGTACGACGACCTGAAGCCAGTGTAGGGGCCAGGATCCGGAAAGCTAAAATTCGAAGAAATAGATATTGGAATCTATAAGCCATCGGCTCGCTGTGCTGCATTTGAAACAACCGAGGAGAACATCTTATTTTGGGTGAAGGCACTTCAAGACTAATATTATGAGTCTCTTAAAAACTGTCAGAGATTTAAATTTACCGTAAGTTGGATCAGAGAGTATGGAGATCTGTACGGCCCCGCAAATGATCCCAGTCCCGCAAATGATCCCGGCCCGCAAATGATCCCAAAATCGTCCCGCAAATGATCCCGGCCCGCAAATGATCCCAATATCGTCCCGGAAATGATTCCAGCTGAAAATACAGAATGGCGACGGTTTTGGATTGAGAGACTTTTTATTTGGATTTCTATATGTTTTTATCTTATGCTTATAACTTTGCATATATACATTTCTTTTTCTATATTTTTCAACCAAAAAAACTTGGCTGGATACACTGCATGATGAATATAGTTATCCGAAAATAAGTGTTCTGAGTACGTGTTAGTAAGTAATAGACGCCGCTTTCTTTGTAAAATAATCAATCTACTGTATTTTCAAAGCAGCTCAAATTAAAACCAGCCCGCTCAAAACACATAGGAAAACCTGGGCTCCTTGAATATTATTCCGGAAAACGTTTGACGCAATACTTTTAATTAAAATGGCATTTATATCTCCTTTGTTTGAGAGCCATGTTTTATTAATGAAAAGAAGAGCATTGTAGTCGACTACCGCTAGCTGATTTGCCCAACATTTCACAGGCAAGGGGTTTAGATATTAAAAGATATCAAGAAAGCAAGAGAAAGCCTAAGCTGGGGTGTCGGGATTATCCTATTTTGATCGAATAAAAAAAAAGAAAGTCAAGACATCTTGGACTGACGACTGTTTAATGACGTCTTGGACTGACGACTGTTTAATGACATCTTGGACTGACGACTGTTTAATAACATTCATACTAGTCTGCTTGCCAACTCTTCTGTAATGTGGCGAACGGTAACATAAATCTACCTGATCCTAAATTGCCAACAACAATTCTGTTAAAATCGCTTGATTGTTTTGGACTGGCAATAAGCCATGTCACTGGGTCATGTCTCACATGCCATGATAATAAATGCAGTCTTCGCAGTATTCCATGGTATCAGAATATACCCGTACCTCTTTCTTGTTCTTTTTGTCATCCTCATCTCTTACCGAGGAAACGCTCAGACAATAAAGTATAAGCAATAGCACAATAAAAAGTAGCGAGGGTTCCTCCATTTTGCATTTGTAAACATTGAAGGAACTGTCACACAACTAGACCACCTACGAGGGGTTGATTCCCGCCGAAACCACAGGCGACCCGCAATTTGTTGTCGGCAAGTTATCATCAGTTATATATTACGCAAGCGTTTCGTAGTAAAGAGACGGTCGTTTAAACAGTAAATTGGATTTCTAAAAATTGCACGTTTTTTTGTTATCTAAGTACCGCGTGAAACGTAGACTAAGTGTTTGTGATAGATTTTTCAAGTAATCCAGCTAAACTTTTTATTGCCTATTACTTTACATGTCGCTAAAGTTAAAGAAAAATATACGCAAAATGATAATAAGCATAAGAAAACCATATGAAGAATTGCAAATCAGAAAAGTCTCGCAATCCAAAACCGTTGCCATTCCATATTTTCAGCCGGGATCATTTCCGGGACGATTTTGGGATCATTTGCGGGCCGGGATCATTTGCGGGACGATTTTGGGATCATTTGCGGGCCGGGATCATTTGCGGGCCTGGGATCATTTGCGGGGCCGTACAGATCAAGTTATTTCGTTCCAGCGAGGATATTGACCTAGCGGAAACGGTACAAGCTGTCGAAGGATTTTACTTATAATCATCCACGTCTACTTAACAACAGGAATAGTTATGTGCCAAGGCATGGGCAAAGATTGAGTTTCTCAGATTACAGATGAAAGTAGAGAACTTAATGAATGAAGAAACAGAGGTCACGCGCGACATGCTTGAGAACATGAACATGTTCAACACTTTATGTTATACTAAGAAAACAAAACAAATTACCGAGCCTGCAAGTTCACAAGTCAATGAAAAACCCCAAGAGCCTGTAGTTTTGGATCAACATATCCTTGAAACTCCAAAAGCAACATACACATGAGTCAAATTCAAACCGGAAGAGACGGAATTCTTTAGATTCTTCACGAGCAGTGTTAGCCCGCAATAAGAACTCTCTCGCTGCTTTAATGACCTTGATTTGTAACATGGAGGCTGACCTAACTGATATGCGTAATGAATTCTTACTCTCGTCACATCAAAACACGAATCAAGAAACCAAACTCAGTCATTCGGAAGACAAATTAGTGCAGCAAGATAATATATACAAGACCGAAATTAAGATGCTGTCATCACGAATATATTATTGACCTAGAAGTTGAAAATGGCGAGTTGAAAGCGGATATAATAAAGCTGAGATCCGACTTTCAAACTTTAAAAAACAAAATCAAGAATACAAAAAAGAATACAATGAAAGACCAATGTCTCCAGTGTTCCGAGGCTACCCAACCTACTGAAGCTTATCAGTTTGTTCAAGAGCCATCTTTCTTACATGACAACCCGATCCCTATTCATCAGAATACATTTTCTGTGCTAAATGACGAGAGTTTACAATCACCTGACCGACAACCCACTACTAAAGAAAGGGACCATCAAGTACGGTAGTACGGTTAATTCTCGGGTTCAAAACAATGAATATATGCCTGCTCAAATGCAGTGTGTTAAACGAATAAGTAGTGTTTAAATTAAAAGGTCAACATACGAGAAAAACAAAACTATTAAATTACATATACACTAGGGGAGCAGAGAATGAAAGTCACCGCGCTACCGGCCACTCCTAAAGACTGCTAAATTCAGCTAATAATTCTTCCCTTTGGTTATTACTAAGAGGATTTCAAATGGAAGTGTATTTCATCTTCAATCTCATGTGAGTGAAAGCCCAGATGGGCTCTTGTTGTATATAAGATTTCAATTTATGTACTAGCTGGAAGTAGATAGTCTCGGCTAATTAGCATGTACTTGCTACAGGTTTAACAAGCCTCAACCCCCCGAGTTGAAATAAATATCTTATCTTATCTTATCTTATGTTTACATTCCAGACATTCCACTCTAAGGCGTGGTCACAGGGGAGGGGTGGTACTCCACTCCTATTATTTATTAGGAGTGGGGTAGGGGAGTTATCAGTCGTGGTGACTCTGCTCTCTGCTCCCCTAGTATATTTATGTAATTTAATATTTTTGTTTTTCATCATATGAACATTAGATATGTTTTTCTCGTATGTAAATTAAAGAAATTGACCTTTTACTGTAAACACTACTTATTCATGTAACACACGTCTACAATTTACAGTCTGCTGTTCTGTTGTACTGGAGGTTCCGAGTACTAAAATATGATTGCTTCAATGTATAGATTTATCCCATATCATAAATTGTATCCTGTCGATCCTTCCGATAGAGCTGCAACTATATTTCACTACTGTTCTTTCTACAGTCATGTTAATTGTATTCGTGGTCAATACGTGTGCCTCTGTGTAACTTTATCTGCTGTGTTCATAACTGAAATGCAAGTTGGTTATCTCTAATTAAAAGCTTAATTACCTTCATTCACAAAACTTCAGTCTGCTCACTAGTGTATATTACAGAGCCATAAAGGGAACTGTTCGAAGCCTTTCTCGAACCAAAAAGAGGATTCTCGTTTAACAGCTCTAACGAAAGTTAAGCATGCGCCAATAATCTTGTCACTCGTTGTCTAGCGGTTACTATTTGGGTAGGATTGTGTCAGTCGTTCTATAAATCTTAGCTTCCTGGATTCGATTCCTACGCTGAGCGCAGTGAATTTTTTTTTCCGGTGCTCGGGAAATATTCTAAGTCCCAAATTATTCATAGTTTATAACAAAGGGAGTTTTGTGACGCAGTCTGTGAGGTTGTTACACCGAGGTAAAGCCCCTATTTTAGAACTCTCCACTTACAACATCTACTGAGGCACCTGAAGAAGGCTAGTTTGGCTAGCCGAAATATAGTACCTTTAAAACTATATACACGTCGTTTCAGCTTTGCTATAGTCCTCAGGATAGAGTAAAAACTCTATCCGCAGTCTGTGGCTTCCGGTTGACCTTTTCGACATTATGCGGCGCCAAAGCGGCGCGGTGTTCAAGTGTGTGCACTTGAACTACTTGAACAGCGTGAGCTGATTGGTTGACGGCGAAATACCTCGACACAAAAAATAATAATATAAAAAAAACACTTGCAAAACTCGACTCGGGCCTGCCCACAGGCAGCCCGAGTAATAAACGTACTTGGATATTCGGAAGCGTTATGAGTAACTGGCTACAGCATCTGATCTGCATGAAATGTTAGTGTGACTACAGTAACGGGACCACTTGGACAACGAGAACCAATCACATTGTAGAACGAAAACAAAGCATTCCAACTTACGGTTACTTGAGCCACTATTGGTGTCCAGCTTCGATCCGGCAAAAGGAGCATTTGGTAGACTAACTCTTAAGGCTGGTTTTCACTAGCGACGGAAGCAGAAACGGAAGCGTAAGCATAAGCGTAAGGAGCCTTACGTTGTAGTGAAAATCAAGAAACGGAGACGTAAGCGTAAGCGTAAGCTCGACGGAAGCATAAGCGTAAGGAACGAAAGGTTTCCTTCTTCTTACGTCTCCGCTTCTGCTTCCGTCGCTTCCGTTCCAGTGAAAACTAGTCAAACGTAAGCAGAAGCGGAAGCAGATGAATTTAGCCAATTAGAATACTCATTCTCAGGCCCTTTGCAATGTAAATATAGCATGCAAGCGAGGTTTTCGCTTCTGAACGAGGCTTATGCTTATGCTTCCGTCGTGTTGATTTTCACAAGAACATTAGTTTCTTATGCTTAGCGCTTACGCTTACGCTTCCGTTTCTGCTTCCGTCGCTTCCGTCGCTAGTGAAAACCAGCCTTTAGTCGCATTCTTCTGAATGAAGAAAATCGTTCGGACTATGCTTTATTTTCGTTTTTCAATGTTGCACTGTAATGTTTCGGTTCTGTAAAATGAATGAATTTACAGTTACGTGTTTTTGCCGTAACTACAGCGCATAAAGGTTCTCAGTTAAGCATTCGGATTTTTTTGGAAACAGTTCGGACGGAATTTTTCTTAGGAAAAAAATATACCAAAACACGATTTAATTTCTCGTTTTGAAATAGAGTACAGCGCCGGCCCCAATAGCGAACTCGTGGATACAAAGTGTATTTTAGTGTGGTCTCAAGAGTAATTCAAAGTTTAGTTATTATTGTTGCTGTAATCCTGTAAAGCCACGTTACCGATGACGTCATCGTTACATCAACGTCTGTCAAAGTTTGAACCACCTGCCACTAATATTAAGCGAGTTTGGCATGAAAACGTAAAAGGGTTTCACGTCACTATCGGCGCACACAGCGCGACTTAATGAGCACATCTCCCACACGGACGAGCGAGTGACACATTCCCCCCCCCCCTAAAAAAACGTTCGTGGACTCATAACACGCTTTAAATACCAAAATATTACAAAAGCTTTATTGATCAATACGAAATGAAATGATAACATTATTGCTCTGTGTATAGTAAAGTAAATAGTGGGTACCTTTTAGCGAAGAGCGATCAGGAACAAGATTTGTACGTTGTTGCCGATTGGTTCTCTATTTCACGTGATCTGTCAGCGCTGCTTCGACTAGTGTAGAGGTAATAAACCCTCTGGTACCCAGGGTACCATTGCAATAACTTCGTTAGCAGGAGTCCATAACTAGGAGCGTCTATCCCGCATACTAGGCCTATGCCACAGCGTTTTCACAAGTTAAGTTAGTCCATAACTAGGAGCGTCTATCCCGCATACTAGGCCTATGCCACAGCGTTTTCACAAGTTAAGTTAATCCATAACTAGGAGCGTCTATCCCGCATACTAGGCCTATGCCACAGCGTTTTCACAAGTTAAGTTAGTCCATAACTAGGAGCGTCTATCCCGCATACTAGGCCTATGCCACAGCATTTTCACAAGTTAGGTTATTTTAAGAACGGTTCTCGCTATTGTTGAGTTGTAATTATTCTTAAGGGAATAAAATCACGAAAGCGTAGCAGCCATGTTGTTTAGTTTAACAAAAGTAGCTAATGAGACATATTTCGTTCCGCCACGGTGCAACCCAACAATAGAGGTAATCGGCTAACGCTGTTGCCACCCAGATCATGTGATGCTACTCTGGGGAATTATTCCTTTTTCATTCTAATCATAATGCAGTCATGCCTATCTGAATAAAATTAATTTTCAAAGAGTCAATTCTCCAGAGTAATGTGTTTACATCACATGATATGAATTGGGTTGGCAACAGCATTAGCAGATTACCTCTATTGGTGGAAAAAATATATATAAAATAAATAAATAGGTAAAAACGCTGTGACACCTGTTAGGAGATATGGACGCTCCTGGTTATGGGCTCAGACGTTAGTTAATACATGTACACAGTGCTGAATTGTTTATGGGCAGAAATTGGTTCCCTCCCAAGGAGTTCTTGTACATTTGTAGCTGTAGTATGTGACGTCATCATGCAAATTGCGCAATGCATATTCATATGAACATATCATGAAGTTTAGATCATTGCTTGTGTGCACCATTATTTGTAAAAAAATATAATAAATTTCGCCACTTATTATTGTGAGAATAGGAAAGAAAACACCCTGCCAAAAATAAATGCTAGTTATCACAGTACATCGTACTTGGTCTTCAATAGCATTTTCATCGAGTGGTTAACTTGCGTTCAAGGTTTTATCGCTGATAGTTGATTCCAAGCTATGCTCCTCCTCTACTATTGATAGATGAACTTCAAGATCAACATGGTGGCCGTTGATTGGCTACAAACAGTTGACGTCACCTCCCTCAATGCTTGATTGCAATGATATGCAAGACTGTTTTTTTATAGTTTGTCAGCCTGTTTTTCGTATTTTCTTTTTGATGTTAACCATCCCACATGTGTGCGAGGCTCGTCAGTTCATATGCAAATTGTTGAAAATAACTTAAGCAACGACGACGGGGACGGCAGTGACGACGGGACGTAGAAAAGCGTTTTCTCCCGAAATATGTTGTTTACTATTTCCTTCGTTCGCCTTTAATTACTTTTCACGTCCATAATTTCGAAAAATATGTTAAGCATAGAGTTTCGTTCACGCCGAACGAAAAACGGAGTGATTTACTTTCGACCGTTTGCGCGGTTCTCTTGTTAACGTAGAATATGGAGTTTTTGCAGACAACGGTTGAAATGTAGTTGACTGCGTGCATTTTCATGTGCAGTTATTGTATTTTGCAATTATGTCTATTGTGTTATGCCGTCGTCCTAGACGTTGCCGTCGTCGTTGCTTAAGCTCTCTAATATAAAGACCAGTACCCCTCACCATGATACATCCCCTTTCAATTAATATAAATCTGTTCACTGTTCAATTAATGGCAGTGTCTAGGCTCTATGAAGTGTTTTTCTTTTTTTCCTACCATGATATTTAAGTGGATGCAAACCGCCTTTCCACACACAGTAGACTGTGATAAAGTCCAAGTCCTAGCCTCAATTCCGGTTTCTGGAAAACTACCCACCCACCCCTCCCTTGGATATATATAGTTTTAAAGGTTAGGGTGAAGTGCGGGGGAGGGGTGGGGATTTCCCAGGTTCACTTCAATCCAATCCCCTGAGAACGTGAACCGCAACGAGAGATGGCTGTTTTAATTTCGGATCAATCATGGTTTCTGGGAAACTCCCACCCCTCCCCCCCACTTCACCCTAACCTTTAATGCTTAATCATTAATAGAACAATGCATGCCCAATTTCACAGAAACCAGGATTGAGCCCTGTTTCCTCAGGCTATACAAGTCCTTTTCTGATAACTATGGTGGTTCCCCGATTGGTATGTAAAGCCTACCGTTACTACGGTATATATATTTTTGTATCAAAGGTGAAGATAATAGAGCCATGTCCACAAGATGATACAGTGTTTACCTTGGAGTGATAAATGTCATAATACACAAGCAAGAGCAGCAAATGAGTGTATTATAACAAATTCACCACAAGAAGATACAACCATACCTCTAAGCTGCCATGTAATGTTCTGTTTATTATTCACCACATGAAGATAACACCATATCTCCAAGCAGCCATGTAAATTGTGTTAATTATTCATCAAGCTATAAGTTACCGGGATTTAAGTGTGACATAAATGACAACATCACAGAAGTATTATAATTTTGGGATATTTTACATGTGAAATATGTTGCAAGTAAAACAAGGTATTTTATGGCTTGATGAATAATAAATACTATCATATAAATAATTTATTTCAGCCAATCAGAGCTCTGACAGCTTTACTATGTATTTCATGGGTTTTCTATGAAATACAGAGCAGTATTTGATGGCTAGATCAGGCCAATCTTTATCAGCCAATAAGAATTTAAGAATTTTGAATACAAAATTGCAGACCCATCTGCCACTCAAAACTTTAATTTTCCGAGAAATTTTGCAGTCCGTCATCCTGTATGTTACTTTGTTTTTGATAAATCTTCCCATACTTTGTTATGTATAGGATAATAATTATGAAGGGCTGTGTGCAACAAGGACGTAAGTGAATCCTGGTCACATTCTAAATTCTCCCTTAGAAAACAAAGTATTTGAAGAAGAATTTAGAATGTGATCAGAAGTCACTTATGCCCTTATTGCACACAACTGGTTATTTGTGGTTTTCGAATGGAATGCCAGCACAAATTTCACTCGAAACATATATTATCTTGGTATACAACTCGTCTAAAGGCTAATTGTACATTTGTATACCAAATAATACAAATTTCTCATGAACTATTCACCTGTATTCCATAGAAAACCATGAAATAACCAGTAATTATTATAATTATGTCAACTCTATATTAATCAAAAAGGATTTCATAACAGTGTCTAAGTAGATTGTCATAGTCCATATTAAAGTGCTCCTTGTCTATTTTGTAATCAGGACCTTGTCTGCCACCACTTTGTCTTTGTTGAGTATCCACTCCCACAGCATCGCAGACTTGCTGTATACTGTTAACCTGCCATACCCAAACTCAATGGCCTGGAACAACGACCATTTCATGGGCATAAAACCATTGGAGTCAAACACTTGGCCTGCAGTACCAACTGTGATGTGTATGGGCGCTCCCTCAGTGCACTCACCCCTGTAGACGGCACATGTTCTTTCATAGCTGTGGTAATGGCCCCATACTGCAAGATCCACCTTGTATTTCAAGAACATGTCATCCAAGTAGTACCTCAAACCCAGTGATAACATGTAATCAGCTGACAAAAGACAGAGAAATACTTAGCTCTTCCATAGCACTGGTTAAACTGCCTATGAGCCCTTGCCAGTTATCATTGATTTAAAAGTCAAAGTGGAAAACAAAATGTCTGACAGGAAAAATAATAATGAAAGGTCTCTCTCGACCAGTGTGCACTGAGCGCTGAAATCCTAGTGGCCGTCACTTTGTAGGGACCCCAGGACTCATTAGACTTTATTTATTACTGCTTAAAATATATGTCATGTGACATTTGAAACTCAAACGAATGGTACAATGCTTCGGAAGGCAGATATTTGAAAGTTTACAGATAATAACAGATCTATGCGTGCAATGCACACTGGTTGAAAGAGACCCTTTAACATCGGCCATTTTTGTTTATCAAGGAATCAAATTTCAATGACGTCATTTAAGTCAATAAAATATCTTTCTCTCAGATTGTAAGTATCAAATGTCTAACACCTAAAACATGAACTGTATACATGAAATTCAATGCTGACTCAATTCATTTTCAACTCATTAGCATAATGTCCCTTAAATGACGTCATTTCAAGGACTAAAGCAATATTACTAACATAATTCGCCCAAAAATGGTTGAACAAGATTTTAAACACTTTACTTTGCCCAAATCAATCATTTCTGCCTATAGGGCTTAAGACACTTTAAAGGGACGTCAACTACATGTACATTGTACATGTATGTCACCAGGATTTTTCTGATTTTCTGTCAAATAATGATCTACAATTTTCTGATTAAATATGAAAAATACTCCCTGAACATATTTCTCCTTGAACATAGCAATGTCAATTTTTGAAGAGCACCCTCTCACTTTCCTAAGGCACGCTAGTTGTCACTAATATTTACTAATGCCTTCTAATTATTCTAGCCATCTTCAGGTTTAGAGAATTGTGTAATGAAAAAAAAGTAACCATAGTTCATCCAATTGTAAGCTGCAATTGTAAGCTGCACCCTCACTTTGACAACCTCAAACTCAAATTTAAGTCTGAAAATGTTTTGGAAAATTCTCACTTACTGGACGTATCATGATCTTAGCGATTTCTTGTTAAAAGTAAGTTCAAACCAAGTCAAGTTTGGAGCAACTTTTCCCCTCTTTTCCGAAATGTTTGTGGCTCTCAAATCCCCTCACCTTATCTAAAGCTTGAGCATTATAGTTTAAGATATTAATAGTTTACCAACCTGACAAAAATACTGAAAAATCAAAGCCAAACACACAGAATTCTTCTTCTGTCTGGGCCATCATGAATGTAGACTGCTGACTACAAGATTTGAAGGTTCCAAAAAAGGTCTATGTTTTCAAGAGTTTTGAGCACATTTCTATTTTTTTTAACTTTGGGAAAACATTTTGTGGCAAAATACTGCAGGTTATAGTGGTAAACCATGGTATGTTATAATTTTACAGACTGAGTAAGTTGCTCAATCTTTCAACTGTTTAATCATGAATATTCATAATTTGTTATTACTATTCATAATGTTATTAATATTTATGACATGCACATTTTTTGCCCTTGTTGTTTGGGCTAGCTAGAGTCTGTAATATCAATGACACCAGCACGATGTCCCAACATGTTCAAGTTTGTCATAATATAATAATATAATAATAACAAAAAATATAACAAACAAAATTCCATTAAAATAATGCTCATGCTACTTAATGTTTTAAAAGTTCTCAAATTATAAAGGCTTGTGCAATTATCAGAACTTTTAAAATATCACTGTGCCACTAAATTAGGTATATACATGTAGCACTCACGTTCATGCAATTTCCTCCACTTACTACTTACCATAGTATTTCTGACTGGAATACATGGCTCGGTGTCCTCCAACTATTACCCAGGGTGTCTTTGTACGGTTGACATTTTTCAGGTCATTTTCAATCCACTTGCGTTGACGAGATCCTGTGGTGAAATTATGCTCTGTGCTCATCATGACGAAATGGATGCTTCCATAATCAAAACTGTACCTAAGTAGCAAGAGAAAAACAATAATTATTATAATTTTCCCTTTGCTGTAATGAATATTCAGAGAACATTTTTGTTTGTCTAGGTGTTGTCTTTTGCTCATGACCTGTGAGGGATGAGATCCTCAAAGCATTAATCCTGGATTCAATAATTATTTTAACTAAGGATTTTGGTTCTCTTGGTAAAATATATATTTCTTTATTATAGGAATACAATAGGTTTAAAATCCCAAATCAGTATAGACTGTCTGCAAGTTACCAAAATCAAATAATATTTTTCTCTTACTCCCCCAGTTCCTGAAACCCTGATTAAGCTAATCCACCATGAGTGCATAATTCCTGTGAAAATGTACAAAAAGTGACTAGCACAAGATGTATTTTCATCCTTATTATTACTGTTTTCATTGAAGTGCCACTGTCAAAGTTTGGAAAATTGCATTTAGCCATTCCAGGCAACTGTCAATCAAACAAGTACCACCTAGATTCAACTAAGTCTAGATGGTACACCTTTGAGAGCTTTGTATAGACTATATCGCAACTCCGCCATCGCAGTGCACTCTGGGATGGATATCTCAATTTCCATTGTTAAATCCAAGATGGCCGCCCAACAACAACAATGGAAAACTGAGATATCCATCCCAGAGTGCACTGCAACGGCAGAGTTGCGATATAGTCTATGAGAGCAGACTTTTTGTTTTATTCCTTGTTGTGTCCATTGAGAATTTAATCTTGAATGGACCAAAACCACTTACCACCAAAGATAATTACCATTATCTGGCATGTGGAAACGGTAGTACATAGGCACTCCACACTCCCCTCCTGAGTCTGTATGGAACAACTCAGGGGCAAACCAAGGGTGGAAACCTTCACCAGGGGCACCGCTGGGGTCTCTCTCTCCACCACTCTCATGATCCTGTTCATGATTGCCAATACCCACCATGTATGGTACCTTAGTTGCATATGGCTCTATCTCAGCATGCCATTGTTCCCATATGTATGCCTGAAACAACGATGACCGCCACATTTTAAAGTTAGTTTACTTCCATAAAATAGTTTATCACACCCTCGTTAGAGCAGATTTTGTATGAGTGGGTCAGACTTCGGCATGTCTGTAGCTTTACCGTACTGTAACTTACTGTACCATACCTCTGTAATTTGATTGGATCAGAAAGACAAAACCAATAGGGAAACCATTTCAATGTTATGGCATGCCGTACAGTAACCGTGCCATAGTCATTGCCATAGTTTGTCCCACTCATACAAAATCTGCTCAGTGTGACTACTGTAACCTGGGACACTTAGACAACAAAAACCCAGGTTTACGGCTCATGCACAGTTGTTAATGTCTTTTGTTTCAACTGGCAGGCCACCAGTCTGACATCTGCCTGCCTCCCAAATAAACAAAGGATTTGTACAACTGCACAACTACCGGTAATAACCAGAGCTCCTGTGACTACTTTATTTATTTATTTTTATTTAAACATATTTTTTTTATTACGAGTTCACCCCAAGAGCTCTATTAGCTCATCTAGGGGGCTCACACGTTACACTTATAAATTTATACAGTATTATACATTTGAGAGATGGACGTTACAAACTACAGACTATACAATAAAGAAATAATAATTAATAAAAAGAAAAGAAAAAAAGTGATTAGGTTATGACAGATGAAAATGATTAGACTCTCTTTTATAGTACTGAACGTGGTAAAAATATCAACATTTTCATTGTTGGTTAAAAGTACAATTTTTTTAGAGTCTGAAAAGCTCAACCATCTGTTTGAAACGATCCGACCATGAGTGGAGAGCAAATTTGGTCTGAGGGAAGCATACACTGTAGGTGGGACAGTGTAAAAAAATGTGATATACTTTCCTTACTAAAACCACAGCTACATGCAGGAGAAATCTTGATCCCAATCTTAAAGAGGTAATAATTTAGAGCACATGCATCTAGTCGAAGTCTGGTATGAATTATAAAAGAATACCTATCAAGTGAGTAATCAAAAGGCTTAACATAATCCGGGACATTAAAGAGTCCAACTAACACTTTCTTGAAGGGACATAATACATTAAGCAAACAAAATTTAGATATCAATCTCATTCCACAACTTAGTAGTAGACGGGGGGGAAATATTTCTTGTAACGATCTGTATGGACAGGATATAGCGTGAAAATGTGTTCTATCACAAACTCTGGAAGGGAGCAATTTGTTGAGATAAAGCAGGCTTAAATTATTTACAATCTTAAAATGAAGTGTGAGTTTGTGAATAGCATGCCTAGTTTTCATTTAAGCTCCCAACCCAGCTCTTCCATAAGACGTGCTCTACTTGTTCCCTTCATAGCACCCGTAATGAACTTTCCAGCTTCATACTAAACAGACTCAAAGAGGTCGCTCTCGCCACCAGTGCATGCGTCCCATAAGACGTCAGCTTATTCCATTATAGGCCTAACAAGTGATTTATATAATTTTCTTAGTGTATCCCTGCCTACTTTATACCGAATTCCTTTAAGCATATTTAACCCTTGCCTTCTGGTGAACATTCAAAATGTGGGCTCTCCAAGAGAAATTTGAAGACAAGGTTACTCCGAGATGAATGTGGCTGAAAACTTTGGTGATCTTATTGCCATCAAAATATAAGTCCGGGTGTTTCGGTTTTAAATGCTTAGCTGAAAATGTCATACATTCAGTCTTACTATGATTTATAGTAACTAGCCATTTTTTAGCCCAACTTTGGATTTTTTCAAGGTTGTTGTTCAATATTGATGCAGACTTTCCAGGTGAGTCCACAATTTCGAAAAGTGAAGTATCATCAGCATAGAGTAAACAGTCTGCTTGAATATCATCGGTAATATTGTTAATATAAATTTAAAATAACAAAGGTCCTAAGACCGAGCCAAGGCACTCCTGCTTTAATATCTCGCCAATCTGATGACTGCCCATCTATAACTACTCTTTGTTACGGTTAGACAAGTAGCTTTCAAACCATTTTAACAAGGACCCTCTGATTTCCTAGTGACTGCAGTTTGAAAAGAAGTCCCCTATGCCAGACCTTATCGAAGGCTTTACTGATAACCAAATACACCATACGAACTTCCTTGTCCACCTCAAATGCCTCATAAATTTTGTGGACTAAATACACAAGCTGATTTACCGTAGAGTCACTGGGACGAAACCCCGATTGTAAAGGACTAAGATAGCCTATATTCATTAAAAAATTATAAAGCCTAATAAATACAATTTTTCCATGATCTTTGAGAGAGAACACAAAAGGAAGACTGGGCGATAATTCAATTTCGACTGGCGGTCGTTTTTCTTGAAAAGCGGAGTAACATTGGCAAACTTCCATCGGTCTGGAAAAAGACCAGATGGAGCTGTCAAGAAACTATAATCCCTTTTGAGAGCACGGTCAGTATAAAACTTGAAATGTTTGCTACATTCGCTCACAAGGATTTGCCTTGCGTTCGCTTGAATGAATGCAGTGAACTCAAAGTGAACCCAGCGAATGCAAGGAACACGGAAGCAAAACTTTTTTCTAAAGGTATACATGGACATACAATTTTCAAGAACCAACTTCTGTAAAAACCACCAAATAATTCCAAAATATGACTCTTTAACAGTTTTGGATTCTGTCACTGAATACACAGATAACTGCAAGCGCAGCGACGATTGGAAATAAACAAGTCCCACATCTCGCACATCATTTTCCCATTTGAGAATAGTTTGCCGATATTATTCTCACTGTTCAGAGCACAGTCTAAATGTCTTCATCGTGTAGCAGTGGCCTGGAAGTGAAGAAATAAATGTACAAAACGAAAACACTGATTAAATATGAAAAGTACTCCCTGAACATTCTCCTTGAACATAGCAATGTTAATGAAAACACTTTGAAGAAAGCCGACCTGTGAAGTCACAATCATGGCATGAAAGTGAGGCCAAAACTAACAGTTGAAGACTTGCTCCCTTGTCGTATGCTGTATTTCAGTTTTGTGTATAAAAGGTGTAAAAAATAGACACAAATGTTTGCAAAGGTAAGTCTCAGACATTGTTTTCACATTTACACTCTACGTTACGTGGGGTTACAAAAATATTTGCATGTGCTGGCGATTTTTCACGTGAGCAAAACTCCACAAATTACAGCAATCAGCAATGTTTTCATTAAAGTAACAAGTTTTCTAAACATTTTGAGCTAAAGGAAAATGCTTTATCCCTTTCACCACTGGAAGTGTTTGGGCTGAATTGGTGAAATGCAGAGTGCTAACTCAACCCTCCCCCTCAGTTCCAGTTTGGCTTGCCCGGGGTAGTTAAATACTGCTGACTTTTTAAACCAAGGGCTCAAACTTTCCCCATGATGCCATTCGGCAGAATTCTACGGACTCGTCGGCGTTAAGTATGCTTTCTTCTGTAGGATTTCCAATGAAATGTGCTCTAATTTTGGACAAATAAGCCACTGTAAGAGAGCTAGAGGGCATCATTAAGTCTGATGACGGCTGAAAAGTACTTGGTTTGCTTTTAGTAGGCCTTGTGAGGGGTTTCACAGGATGTTGTGTTTGTGCTTTGGGACACATGAAATAATTCTTCACTGAAACCCTTGAAATTCTGCAGTTCGTTGTCTTTTCCCCCTGCTCAACCTATTAGGATGTGTTTTTGTCACTTTAAAGCAACGGCTTGAGTCCAAATCACCGCTCTTGGTTGTAGGGGTAAAAGACTTATAAAAAAATCCTACAGGAGTCCCAGAGAAGGGTTTCCCTTGTGAATGTTTTGTTGATTACCCAGCATGCAATTGGAGTTGGGAACAGGAAAACATGGTGGAGAGAAGTGCAGCATTAAGAATAGCACGCTTCACAGTTGTTTGGTGGATTTTATGCAAACAAACCTGCTGGTTGGAAAGATTAAACAAGGTACTGTAACGACTGAGTGGTTATTTTGTGTTTGCTTTTGATTTCAAGTGCGAATGGGAAGGTTTTCTTGAGCCGATATTCAGCTCCTCAAAATTCGCGAAAATCGAAGAAACGAACAGCGATCTCCAAAACAAATGCATTTTTCTCCAAAGTGGGAGTCAAGCGATCCCTGTTATAGCTCTGACTTTGAAGTTATTCATCCCTTGAAATAGTATCGCAACATCGTATCTCCAGCATGTCTAGATTTGATGCAATAATTTTTCCCAGGTACATGCTTCATATTGGCTGCTTTTGAGGCCTGTAGTGGTGAAAAGGTTAAAACTCCTAGAAAATATTCCAGACCATATGTCTGTGTTTTAGGCAAGTTTGAGTTTTGTCTTTGACTATGGCATTCGCTTCAATGTTTGCTGCATTCACTTTGCCCTCACACATATGTATACAGTGTACATGTTTTTCTGTGTTTTTTTACTCCATGTTCATGTGTACATTTAAGTGCCTTGTATTTGGTGTACATTCGCTGTTAAACAAACCCAGCAAACAACGAGCGAGTGCATTTACTTTTTTAGCAAACGCGAATGCATTGGAGGTTAATTCTAGGCATTAATGTATAGCTCTAAACACAGCCATGTATGCCATGTTGAACCATGTCTAGCCATTGTTACCCATCTTGAACAAGGTTAGCCATTCTAAAAAAATGTGGAATGGAAGGGACTTGCCAGCAGTCTAGAATGCTTGGTTTTTGTTCTGCAATGTTATTGCTTCTTGTAGTCAAGTGGGCCCAGTTACAGTTGTCACACAATAAATGTATGTACTGTACATGTATAATCAACTAGATGTCATAGGAGTAATATGATGCGCACACACACTCTAGTGATTGATTTATAAATTTTAAGACTGGTTGTTTTACAACATGCTTTAGGAATGAGCCAAGATGTCTCTTACATTTCCTACTGCATAAGAAATATCCCCAACGTGTATCACAAGTGATGCATTCTTCTTCACAACTTCCTCTAGGGAGTACTTTGCAGTGGCACGACCTCGGGGTAGAGGCGACACTCCCATGTCCCCATATATAATAGCCTTGAAGGATTCATCTGGGTTTGGAATTGGAGCTGTCTTGAAGTGGCCAGGCTTGCTCATGGCCTGAAGATGGAATATTTAATGAAATTAGTAATGATAAGATACCATCACAAAACAAAAATTAATGCACAACCTTCTGTGCTTCATCAAAATTAATATAACTTTCATCAAGCTTTCAAACTTGAGGCAAGACTGACATCTTACCTATAAGTTCATCTCTGAAATAGTATAAATTTCTTGTCTTAACCTACACTTAGACACAAGATACATCTTTTCCCTTTAGGTGACTTTAGGTTAAATTTTACATGCTTCAAACTTTCGTCCATAGATTTGTAACCAGGCATTTGATTAGAAGAGAAAAAACTGGAAACTAGAAAGCCCTTTTCTAGATGCTCTTGTAGATACATTGTAAGCTGAACCTGATTTGAAATGAATATTTTGGGTAAAAAGGTGTGGCTTTAAATCTATTGAATGTTTATGGTACTTTGAGTTAGATTCGGATCACACTCCTAACTCCAATCCAACTCCCATCCCTCAACATTTGTAAATTACTGTCATGGCTTGAAACCTACCAGGTTGGTGCCATATTGGTAATAGTAAGTGGTTGACGGCTTCAAGCCAGTTAAAAGCACTTTATGGATAAGACCAGGGTCCATGAATCCAGAACCCATTGCAGGATAATTACACATGTCACCAGCAGTGTATGTTGCTGAAGTTCCCGTCTTTATCAGGACTGGGCCACCTTTATTGGTGTCCTCTGCATAGTGAACCTCTGGTGTTGTATCTGTGGACACAACAATGAAAGATAATCATGAATTGTGAGCTTATACATGTTGCGAACTTTGTCTTTCACTGCTGTGCTCCAGGTTCAATTCATGATTCTTTCAATCCAGTTTGTTTATACATGTACATAAAACATGGCAATTCATGGAAATAATACCATTTGTGTGTATTTAGCTGTAACTTCCATCAAGTGTCAATTGAAAAGTAATGTGATTTCTTTGGTTTTGCATTTGCTTTAGTTAGTATTTTCTACTGGTTTTCTATTCCAGCATCACATGATTATGTACAAATTAATGTACCACTGGACCATAAAGTCAAGTGCTTAGCTCTCCCCAGAATGCCATTTAGAAGGATTCTTTGGTGTTTGCGATGGCTTGATGCAATTTCATTTTTTTGCATTTTGAATATACATGTACATGTAAACAGCTCTAATTTTGATCAAATCAACCACTGGAAGAGAACCAGAGAACATTGTTCCTGAAAATTATTTTTCTAGTTTTTCGTTATGCTTTGCGAGGGGTTTTCACTGGGGTTTTCTCTTCTGTTTCTGCTTTAACACGGCAAAAAATCCTGAACGAAAACTCTCTACAGTTGGTGATCTTTTTACCATGCCAAACCTACTGGGTTGTGTTTTTGGCGAGTTTTGGTGCAAGTTGGAGCCAAAAGTGCTTCTCTTGGTTGTAGGGTAAAAAGACAAACAAATTGTAAGAGTGAAATAGGAGGGGACCCCTTAGAAGTTGTTGTCCATTACCCAGAATGCATTTTGGGATTGGTACTTAAAATCATGTGAAGCAAAATGCAGCGTAAGAATGGCACGGTTCAATAGCTTGATGTCTGTTTTGTGCAAACAAACCTGGTGGTAATTAATGGATAGATTAAAGAAGAAGAATAAGTTCTTGAGAATGCATAAAACTGAAGTCTCAATGCTTTTTACAATGATGTTGGCACACTTAAAACCTAGTTAATCTATTCAATCTAATAACCTAATCTAATTTAATCTATTTAAGTAATGCGGATTTTCACGTACACTTCGAATTATGTATATTAAATTGCTATCATTAAAAAATGGAATGGTAAAAATGGTACATCCAATGAAATATAGATTATTGGACAATTAAAATTCAATCAGTTAAAAATGCCAGTGCAAAGAATAATAAAATTTAAATAACTTTCCTGTATTACTTTAAAACGTTTCAGGAATAGAAGATAAACAATTGAACAAATTAAGATTCCAATTGTTTGAGAATGTATGTGCGATGGAAAATAAAATATGTAGTCCATGGATTGACTACATATTTTGTGTTTGCTTTAGATTTTAAGTTGCTGATGCAATCAGCACTGTATGCCATTTTCAAACAGAGCACACACTTAAAGGGGCTCAGTCATGATTACATGTGCAGTTACTAAGCCATGCCCAAACTTTGCAAACGTGAACCAATCTTTTCAAAGCTTGGATTTCAATTTCCAATGCAACAAACTCACAAGTTGTGCAAGTTGATTGATCCAGCCTATAACATTAACCATCTCTCAGTTTAGTGTTGTCAAATTCATTATTATAGGGTATTTATTTTTTCTGTTTTGATGTAGTTTAAAACACGAACAGCAGTGTTTTATCAAGTTTAAAAATTCGAGGGCGAAGCCAGAGAATTTTTAGACTTGATAAAACACGTGCTGTGAGTGTTTTAAACGGCTTCAAAAACGCTTTAAGAATGCAATGACAGAAAAATGCACATCTCAAGGGAATGGTAACTTAATGAACCATTGTATTCACAACGGCATGCAAAATATTTGAGTAATCACCGCCTGTAATTACGAACATCTCAAGGGAATGACATGAAGAAATTACCATACTATGTTGTTTGAAGCGGCATTTCGCAATGCAAGAATAACCTGCACTTGAAGGATTTGGTGTCGTGGTTTACCTCGATAAAGTTCAAGACTTGAAAGCGATGTGACTGACATGACGGCAGACTCTAAATTTTTGACTCCGGCACAAAATATGTAAGTTTGATGCACGTTTTTATTATTTTACGGCTTTGAGTTTGGTTTAATAATTGGAACTAAACAGTGGCTCGGTAAACAAGTAATGGTAGTTGGATAACTTCATTTTAAAAATATTATCTGTGTATCTCGGTAGTCTGCTGATATTAGTAAATTTAGTGCAAAATTTATTATCTAGGTACCTTATGTTCCGTGTACTTTTTGCTATCTTTGGGTCTTTATCAGTGAATTCTTAATTAGGATGAAACTTTATATAAAATTTCATGTTCATTGGTATTCTTTATATAAAACGTTCATCCTAATTAGCAATTCAATGAGAAAGCTGAAACATCAATAGAAATTCCATTGTCTCAATCATTAACCCCGTTTCCCTCTGGGACAGAATTCAAAGCCCTCCGCGGGCCTTTTAGAATGATGAGATTTTATCAGGTATAAAGGAGCATGCACGTGACTGATTTGCTTCATCTGATTGGACAAAATGATCATTAATTATTCATGAGTTTTTGAAATTTAGTATAATTTTTTGTATTCAGATGTAGTTTTAGTTAGATTTTGGGATGGCATCATTGAACAAGGCCTTTGAGATTCAATGGTGACTCAACTGCCCATGATGGATGAAGAAAACAGATGTGGCCACAGAAAGGTTTTTACAGAGCCCAAAAGAACTCGGATTATATTTTCAAGTAATTTTCTGTCCCTGGAAAGAGAATACATGAGTAAATTTGTTAGACTCTCATCGAGAAAGCATGTCGACTATGTTGCTTATGGCAAAACACAATAAATTTGACATCCAGTCACTGAAACTCACATATTTTTTTCCTCTTCAGCCTGAATCTCCTTTGCAGCAGTGACAATACATATACAAGTAATTAACGTTTTCCCCCAATTGAATGCCTTTGAGCAAGAGCATTGTGTAGTCATGTTTAAAGGCTTACAATGAGGACTCGATGGCATTTCAAAGTCTGTGTGGACTTTGAAATGCCATCCTGTCTGAATTGGAGGCATTTAAGAGACTTCAAAAACTACTTAATAATTTCATGCTTGTTTGGTTGTTGTGGGATAAACAACAAAATGATTTTAAAACTTCATGCATTTAGAGTTTTGGTATTTCAGGCTTGTAGGTTTTACTCGTGTACCTGTACATAATTATAGTTGCTTTGTTTGACTTAAGCAATCAAACATCCATTGTTAATGAAAAGACGGAATGTCAACAATTATGTGCTTGTTCTTGTGAGTGCATGTTTAGAACCTGGCAGGAAATTTGATGAAAAGATTAGTTTCGCACTATAGTTTGCATCACAGACATGCAGTGGCGGGGCAGTGTGCAAAAAAAAAAAGGTCCCACATACATGTAGGAGATGGTCTGTATTCATCAAGACAGGAATTGTACCTTAATACTTTTCACCACTTGGGTAAGTCAGTGATCAGTCATGAGACCTCCCTTTGTTACCTCATGAATTATTAAGTATGTTTTGAATATTCATAGTTCAAAGTCCTTGGATTTAGAAAAGGATTTCAAAGTACTGTATAGGCAGTCCAAAGTACTGCATGTGGTACAAATTGAGACCTCTGGTTGGCTAAAACCTTTTGAATTATTAAGTAGTTTTTGAAGTACATTTAACTCTCATTGTATCATGAACTGATTACAATTTTTCAAGTGTTACATGTATGCATATCAGAGCAACTGCAGAATGAAGCTGTGCTACGCATCGAATGGAAGAGGTGGACTGAGGCCGAGTCTCACACCCGTGAAGCTGTCTTAATGAATTCTTTATAGAACGAAGCTGTGCTACACGTCGAATGGAAGAGATGGACTGAGGCCAAGTCTCAATTTCGATGCATAGCACGCAGTCGGCTATGGACAAACAGTGGTGGGGATTCTGCAGTTTAGCCTGCAAATAATTAAATTGCCAGAAACCCGCTCATGTGCATCTCATGAACGAGCCCCTTTAAAGTAACCAATAACAGCAAAGTAGGAATGGGGGTGAAAAAAGTAGGCAGAATAAAATGACAGGCAATTTTGGACATGTGATGAGTATCACTCAATCACTGTCGGTCTTCATATTTTGGATGAATAAATTAGATTCAAACAGACAAACACTTGCAAAACTCCTGGCGCTCACCGTAAACGCTCTGGAACCTAGTGTATACAATTATGTAGGAGTCTCTGCTTATATGCAACATGGTTACTTACTGGCAGCTGAAACCCACATAACCCTCATCTGAGTTGGATCTCCAGTTAGTGCTAAATGTCCTTGCAGAGGGGCTTCGGGTCCACCATCAAATGTAACTAAATTGCTTCTGGTTACAAGCACTTCAAAGGGTCCAGAAAAACCGTAGTAGCGAAATTCGCAGTTCGATCTCAGATTGTATAACGTTACTTGAAATTCTCCGTAACCCGAAGTGTACGTTGGGTAGCTCTTGGCCCAAAAATAGTCAAGATATTTGGTTGGGTCGTTCGACTCCGGGCAATAAAAACCTATAACGTCTCTATCAGTTGGGCCCGAAACACCAGACCAAGATACATTAACCTTCTCTCCATTGGCGATGTGAAATGGTTGAACTTTCAAAACAGCATTTGCTTGAGTCACTTTCAATATTTTGCCTGCTACGCCCAGGAATTTCAGACGTGTGGTTGGGTTGTTTTGATCGACAATACTTCCATTAGGATGTAGCCTTCCAAAATACGTCGGAACTGGGTGATAGGGCTTTGAAAATATACAAAAAACGGCTGAAAAAGCCACACATATTGCGAGTAACAGTCCAGCGCCTGCCATATTTTCGTTTGTTTGGTGTTGGTATGTTGGTCACGAGGATATGGTCTCATGACTTGTCCCAGATTCCACTGCGAGCCGTTTCCAGGGTAATAAGTAAGTTCCTGTCCTATACAGCTATTGCATTAATGTTGTCTGGGAGATTAGGGAATAGAGTATTAGGGAATATGACATTGGGGAATATTGCATTTTTTAAATGTTAGCCTGCGTTGCGGCTCTGGAGTATCGGAGCGCAGCGAACGAAGATTAGGTGGATTGGGGCGAGAAAAAAAAGGGAGGGAGTAGCTAGCCTGCGTAGCAAGCGTTTCCATGTTTTTTTTCGGAGCCAGTAGGAAGACTTTTTCGCTATTTGGCCGCGCGAAAAAGTCTTCCTACGCTCCGAAGAAACCCACGGAAACACTTGCTACGCAGGCTAGGGAGTAGCCTGCTAACTTTTCGGAAATATTTGTTTTGGGTGGAAATGTTGGGTTATCTGTGGGCCGAGCGAGGCGGAGGCGAGTGTGACTCGCCTCCGCCTTACTCGGCCTTCGGCCTCGCTCGGCTCCGGGCCTCGTTCGGCGCACAGGTAACCCAAACTCGGCCCGAAAACTAACATTTCCGGAGGAGAGGAAGAGAGAACACCCAATAATTAAAATGCATAAAATTAGTAAGTCATTCGATTGATTTATCCAATCATCAGGCGGCGGAAGTGAAACCATGTTTAATATCTGTCAAACTCACACGTGGAATCTCAAGGAATCTCAACTCGAGCGTAAAATAAAAAAATAAAATACGAACTTGGAGAATGTCAGCTGAAACTCCGAAAAAACTTGTGAAGTCAGGGCCTAAACCCAAATGTATTAAATGTATGTTTTTGAGGTAGCGTTTGGAAATTCAAATTCCCAAATTCCACGGCAAGAATCTGTTCAAGCCTTCAGAAAGAAAACTGAGAGAGCCGAGGCTTAATAATTTTTAATATTAATTTCTAGCTGGGGCCTGCAAAAGTATTGGTATTCATATTCCGAAATCTGCTGCTCTATCAGAGCGAGTCTGTCGTTCCTGAGGAAGGAAGATTCGAAATGCAGTAGAGAACTACACCTTTGTTCGAGAAAGTTTGCAGGATAAAGTTAACTAAGATAAAGAGAACTCGTTGCCACTGAATCGATAACGTCGCCACCAAATCAGAAAAGAACACTGCCGACTACAATAAACACCGGAACGAAGTTCTGCCAAAAGAAGCGCTAAAAACCTTGCACGCAACGTTACGAAATCATCAAAGCAGCTCGTATTTTCGGAAGCACAAGCCGGTTCCTCGAACCACAGGCAGCCCAATCTATGGGTTTGTGCATGAAAATAGAAGATATGTATGGGGTTTTATAAATCCTCGGTGAGCCGAGGTGGATGAAAAACTCCCCAAAACAGCCTAAACTGGTTTCAAGACAAGAAAAACCACAAAGGAAACAACATGGAAGCGAAAAGGTATGTTTATTTGTACATTTCTTCCATTGTACGGCAATTTGAAAGGATTTATAAAACCCCATACATATCTTCTATTTTCATGCACAAACCCATAGATTGGGCTGCCTGTGCTCGAACACACCGGTTCATGTTTCGACCGTGTGCGATTCATCGACGACAATACAAGCAAGACGCTTGTGGAGTTACACGATGCAGGGTTATTCAGCTCATCGCAAAATTCGCTCTCATTACTTATTCTGCAGAACTAAACACTACAGCAACTTGAAGTTGCACTTCTGTAGTTCCTCAGTTTTTAATAACACCAGTGAATGTTTGTAATATCCTACTTTTTCCAAACCCAGTTGGGATTACAGCTAGAACATCTCTTCCAGACAAAATATTTAATAGCCTTGCTCCTGTTCTTTCTTTAAATTCATCGCTGAGGGAATTCTCAGTATGTTTGTTTCTGCTCTTATCGCATGCTATGCATGAATAAAATTTAATGATTTCTGTCAATCACGCAATTTAACCAATAGCAATACGCGGCCTTCTGAGGCCGAGAGTTATCAGAATAACCATGGCTTGCCGGCAGGCTCTCTCTTCCTCTCCTCCCCACCCCCTCCCCCCTCTTTTTCTCTCGTCCCAATCCCCCTAATCTCCGCTCGCTGCGCTCCGATACTCCAAAGCCGCAACGCAGGCTATTAAAATGTCGGACGGCTGTTCACAGACTAAAAATATGGATAAATAAACCGTAAGCTAAGTCGACTAAGTCTTCGAGGTCGTATAACTCGTAACCATAATTCATTATAAGTTTTTTAAACTTGCAATACCCTAATGTCCTATTCCCGATCGTATATCTCCCAGACAACATAAACGCACCTATACATTACTTAAGAGTTTTTCCCATACACGTGTCGAAAGTTGGGTCAGGCGCCCATCCATCGCGAGTTCTACTTGGTGTCTTGGTGGGGTTGCCACAATTTGTGGCTTCTGGTGGGTCTTCTCCCACCTTTGCTGAAACAATTGTTTATTGTATAGGACATTATTGTCGTTGACATATGTTGAAATAAAACCGTCACAGTAGTGGCCAGATTTATTCCAAACTGAGACTGGATATAATTCTCTTTGTTCAATATAGTGCGACGCCATGCAGAGCTCTCGATCTCTTTATAACAAGAGCCCATCTGGGCTTTCACTCGGGCCACATGAGATTGAAGATGAAATACACTTTCATTTGAAATCCTCTTAGTAATAACCAAAGGGAAGAATTATTAGCAGTCTTTAGGAGTGGCCGGTAGCGCGGTGACTTTCATTCTCTGCTCCCCTAGTATATATATACATGTATGTAATTTAATATTTTTGTTTTCTCGTATGTAAATTAAAGTAGTTGATCTTTTATTGAAAACACTACTTATTCATGTGTGTATGTATGTTCAGACTACTATCGTGCAGCTAGCTAGAGTCTTGAGATATCTGTCAGCAACTCGCAGCTAGTTAATAAATTAGTACTGTTCAGACCTAGTAACTTAGTAGGTTTTACTTTTTGTTTTTCCCTCTTCTGGTTTGTTTCTATCTCTAAAGAGGGCATGAATGGGGTTAACTGTAATCGCAAATGATTGACCGCCAAAGTGCTCAATTGAAATTTCAACCAAAATATTAAAACTGTGCGAAAAACTGCTACTGACTGGTGTTTGGCGATCCTCGTTATCCATGATGGCTCAATTGACGTACAATACACCCGGTAGTTGTCATCGATGGGCTTTTAGCGCGCTAGATTCTATTCAAGCTACCTCGTCGGGGGTAGAAGCGGAATATTGAATATTGAATATCGTGGTTGAAAACTGAGGAATATTGAATATTTGCCTGAAAAATATACTGAATACGGAATATTTCAATAAAGCGCATGACACTTTCGAAAATTAAAAAGAATAAGGAATATCCAAAAAATTTTTAGTAGGGAATGGGAATATTTACCTCAGGAGAGCAGAGGAATACGGAATTTTTAGAGTGAAAATATTCCGCTTCTACCCCCGAACCTCGCTAGGTAGCCTGGAACTTCAAAGTATTCCACCGACCACTACTAGCTAGCTAATCACCAGAGCAGAAAAACTGTTCAGACTAAAGAAGCTCGCTACCTCCTGTGGTTAGCTAGCTAGATTTACTAGCCTGAACACGGCCACACGTTTACAATTTAGTCTGCAGGTCCGATAAAACTGCAGGTTCCAGTCGTAAACAGTCCGAGTTTGACCAAAGTGAAACGATCGAGCTGCTCGCGTCCGTAGATATATATTTCTTCGTTTGCACTTTTGACATGATATAATTCTTCAAATGGCACCATTGTTTTATTTCTTATGTTTAATAATACAGTTCTCAGCTGTAAAAAAAATAGAACGTTCTATGGAAGATTTCTTGTCCTAAAGTTTGGAAACGTAACACATGCATTTGACGCTAGAAAGTTCAGTACTCGCAAGGTCAATTTACTAGTGGCAGTTTACTAGTTTGCACTATCGGCTGTTATGGAATGGAAACATACTTTCACAGCTTAATATGTATGTCGATTGGTCAGAAGGATATCTTGTTTAAATGCTACGGTCCTTTCGGCATCAGGAAATTTTTAAACGGGAGTTTTCGTACAGTATTTCAAGCTATGCTGTAGTGCGAGTTCAGTTACGCCACAAATGTCGGTGAAACTAATACCGTGTTCATTATTATCGGTTTTCTCTATGGGTTCTCATGTATTCAATAATTACTTCTGGAGCTTCATATTTATGTCGATTGGTCACAATGATTTCCTCTTTCAGTTTTTCCCTTTAGTTTGGACATTAGGGATATATCCTTGGAGATTTCGTACAGTTTAGCGACCGTTGTGTCGAAAGTAGAAACGTTCGTTTGTCATGAAAGTGCGTAAACAAACTGTCACAAGCGGTTTCATAGCAGCTCGATGTTTGACTCCCATATAGTCGATGATAACGTATATAGCTTCATATGTACGTCGATTTCTCACAAGGATTTCCTCTTTCAGTTTTCCTCTCTCTTTGCTGGCAGTTCATGCTTCTTGTTCGGGTAGTTGCCCCACTGAGCCGTAACCACAAAACGAGCACAGCATTTCAGTTGGCATACACTGCGTACATCTGCTTAACTAATTAGATTTGTAAAAATCTTAGCGGATCATGTAAATATTCCGCTTGGCTCAAATATGAGGGTTTCTGCCGTAAAAGTTCATTTTTTGTTTCAGTTTTCCCCATATTAGCAGACTTGTATAATGTCTCGAGCTCTCCGAATCCAGTAGAAAGACTCTGGTTATTCTGTCGTAAAACATGGACCTGACCCAAATTTAGGTTGTATTGCATCATTGCCCACGATGGAATAGATTTCTGACAATGACTATTTGAAATTGATATCTCCTTGTCTCGCCTAGTCTGAGCTTGGAATTTTCTTATCTGAGCGCGCCTGAGGAAATCTAACCTTTGTTTGCGTGACCAGCACAGTGCCATCTGATTGGTTCGAATTTGACCTTTAACGCATGCGCTGAAGCCGTCTGACACGGACCAAAAAAATAAAAAATAATAACCACTTGCATTTTAAGACTCGGCGCTGCCACAGGCAGCCCGAGTAACTAGCAAATGACGCGGCATAAAATAAGTTTTCGGTAATAACTGAATCACATGATATCCTTCCTTAGGGATGTAACAGTAAACAGTAACAGTAAATTTTATTTGACCCATAAATTACAAAAATAATACATGAGAATTTCAAATTACATAAATGAACAAACAAAATTGGGTACAGGAGATGCAAAAAAACCATAAGGGCTTGTCAAAGCTGGACCTCCTTGTTTAAATAGATGACAAAAACGTTAGAAAAATGCAGGTCGGCAAGGCACACAAGTACAGGACGTGTACACACATGCAGAAAACAGACAAACAAAGAATATATGGATGAGAGCGTGAGAGATAATAAATTATTATTATAGATACAATAGAAAAGAACACAAGTGGTTTAGTAATTATCAACAAAAGACTTCTTTAGATGTTTTTTGAATAAAGACAGATTTAATGATTTCATTGGTTCGTCTATTTGATTCCAGACTTTTGGTCCCTGGAATCGTATATTAAAAATGCCATAATTAGTATGTGTTTTTGAGAGAGCAAATGAGGACTTGGAGGCCAGTCTAGTATTGTAATTATGTATATTCTTGATTGGAGTGAAAAAGTTATTAAAAGCTGAGGGCAAGAGATGATGATAAAATTTAAACATAAAGATTGCTGTATGTAACTGAATGAGGTCATAAAGTTTAATTATATGTAAAGACTTAAAAATAGGATTGGTATGCTCTGTGAAGGAGGAGAAAGTCATGATACGAAGTGCCCGTTTCTGGAGAAGGAATAGAGGTTTAATATTAGATTCATAAGTATTTCCCCAGGCAATTAAATTATAAGAAAGGAAAGGATGTATGAGAGCATAATAAAGATTAACTAGAGTACTGCTATTTACGAAGTATCTAACTTTTGAGATTAATCCGATGTTCCTTTTCAATTTTTTCATCACATGATTAACATGGCATTTCCAATTTAAATGTGAGTCTAACATTATTCCCAAGTACTGAATACATTTTTCTTCTTTTAAATATTTATTATCAATAACCAATTTAGGTATAAAGGTACGTTTCTTTTGAGGTGGGTGAAAAATGACGAAATTGGATTTGCTAATATTGAGAGATAATTTATTGGCACAAAGCCAAGTTTGTATACTTTTAAGTTCATTATTTAATACAGATTCAAGCAAAGTCAGACTTGTATTAGCATAGAACAGATTAGAATCGTCAGCAAAAAGGTGAAAGTCTAGAATTTTAGAACAGAGATTAAAATCATTAATATACAATAGAAACAATAAAGGGCCAAGAACTCCACAAGAGATGGGAAGGTGTTCAGAAGAAGCGCTACCTATTGAAACAAATTGCTTTCTGTTACTGAGGTATGAAGAAAACCAGTCGTTAGCTACACCACGTATACCATAATGATCTAATTTATCTAATAAAATTGAGTGATTAACCGTATCAAAAGCTTTACTCAAATCAAGGAATATTCCACAGGAAAAGAGTCCATTTTCAATTGCAGTTTGTATTTTATCAATTATACATAAAATAGCATGGTCTGTAGAATGACTTTCTCTAAAGCCAAATTGCTTATTATGGAGAATATTCTTTTTAGTCAAGAAATTCATTAATCTTTTATACATTAATTTTTCCAAAATTCTATTAAAAATTGGCAAAAGAGATATTGGACGATAATTATTTAAGGAAGTTTCTGAGCCCTTTTTGAACACGGGAAGAACCCGTGCAACTTTGAAATGGTCAGGTACTATGCCTAATGAAAAAGAGCAATTATAAAGAATCTCTAAAGGGGAATGAGAATGCATGGGGATGAGAATGGGGATGAAATAAAAAGAGGAAAAAGAAATTAGTGATAACTTATATCTTATATCGATTTTCTAGTAAACTTGTGTTCGCCTTTCTTCTTCGTTCACAACGTTCGTAAAACACTAAAACAAAATTTCTGAGTCACTCTAAGGCAACTAATGAACTACTAGATGTTACATAACTCATCCCAAGTAATTACAGTGAACACACCAGAGCTCAATATGGCCTTTTAATAACAAAGGAAACTCGAGTGGGAGAGATTCGTGTTTACAATTCCAAGATGCCTATGGCTGATTCACTTGGATTTCGCACGAGTTCCCCTAAATTCACGTCAGACCAAATTTATAGATTTATACGAAAGGTCATTAAACTATCCTTTCAGAGGGAAAAAATCTCTCTGAAAATTAAAAACGTATCACATAGTGGCTTTAAAAAAGAATACAAACCGTTCTACTTAACAGCCAGCTATAATATTAATATTATTTCCATAAAGTTAGCATATATGACTACTCCATTCTTGAGAAACTTATTTACAGTGTTAGTATTGTTATAGTACTTAGTGATAGTACTAGAATTAGAATTAGTATTAGCATTTAGCATTATAATTAACATACTGTATCAATGTTTATCCCACAATATTTACCGTATTTGGTGGCTGTTACCGCTATTCTACGTTCTACAAAATGCATTTGACAGCGATTTCCTTTGTGTTGTTGCTGTTTTGTCCCCCTCCCACGACCGTGATCCTTAGCGTTTAAACAATAGATTGTTTTGATTTGACGTCATAATGATATAGGACAATCGAAATCCGCTCTATAATGTTGAGAAATGTGTTTTTCCTATTTTCGGTTAATGACCCAGGCCTTAAAGTCGAAAAAATAAAATTTATATTGTACTTTTGTGTTTGTTTCGCATAAAAAGGTATTAATCTTGCAAAGTTTGTAACATTTCTGGCATTTAATCACTTTTCATGGTCCTGTGACGTCATAAGATGAATCAACTCCCTCCCAAGAGAAAACTAGTACAATAACATTCCGTACGTTTCCATTGTGACATCACAAGATGAATGAATCGTATACCGCAATTCTGCTAGCATTTATTCTAGTTTAATTGCTGCTCCTGCCTCTCGAAGAAAACTAAGTTAGACAACTGAAGTATATCAGAAATAGAATTTGGGGCAAAAAGACTTCATGTTGTTTTATGGCGCTACTTGCACTTTAACATACTTGAGTTGTTCCGAGCTTTTTCACCGGTCGTTATGAAATCAGACACAAGCGAGATAATAACCTCTGCCGCACCCATGCAATATTTTTTACGCCAATAACTGACCCTTTGGTGAGAATCTGTACCTATCGATAGATCATCATCATCATTCTTATTATATTATTTCCCATCCTTCATTGCTTACCGTATTTCTGCATTTCTCTTTCGACTTGGATGCAGCCCGTTTCAGAAATTATCAGTCCGTCATGGCTAGCAAAGTAGAGCAGATTTCGTACGAGTGGAACAAACTACGGCATGCCCGTAACCGTGTCCGTATCTATGGCTACACAAGTCACTACGAGTCTGTTATACAAAGTGGTAAAATATTTTTGTATAGGATTGATATTTTAGTGCTGACTATTATCTGTAAGATTTTTCGTAGTGTTTCATTTTATTTTTATCAGGCAATACATAATATGAAACTGACGGTGAATCTGACGTATATTTGATACGATACGGCCGACGGTGATATACGATACTGACGGTAATTCTGACGTATTTGATACGATACTGACGGTGATTCTGACCGTATTTGATACGATACTGACGGTGATTCTGACGTATTTGATACGATACTGACGGTGATTCTGACGTATTTGATACGATACTGACGGTGATTCTGATGTATTTGATACGATACTGGCGGTGATATACGATACTGACGGCGTAATTCTGACGTATTTGATACGATACTGACGGAGATTCTGACTGGATGTATTTGATACGATACTGACGGAGATTCTGACTGGATGTATTTGATACGATATACTGACGGAGATTCTGATGTATTTGATACGATACTGACGGAGATTCTGATGTATTTGATACGATACTGACGTATTTCTACAACCGTCGTTTTACTGGGATTCGAACCTTCTGCATTTAAGGCAAACGTCATAACCAGTACGCTCAGCAGACCAGACCATCCACGCCTGGTTTATGCATGACATCTTTTCATCTTTATGTTTGATTGGTGTCCATGTAAATTAGTACCCAGTCGTCTAGCGTCCAATGGCAGTTTGGATCATGATGGCAACAATGCATGTGTACCGTTTTTTTATATAAAATGCATCACGCACCATTCAACAGGCACAATGCACAGACAACCTTTTTTGAAATAGCTGTATAAGAACATAATGCGATTTATAATCCATCAAATTTTTTCTCTCCCACGTGATTGGTGGAATTGCGTCCGATATTTTCTCTCCCATCGCCAAGAATGGCCATTGTACGATGGACACTCGTTAGTTTTTGGAATACATTAGCTCGTGTAATTAAAAATTCATGAGGTTGGAGATTCGCGTTATGATGGCTAACATTTAACTGTTGTGGGAGCTCTAAATCCTCGGCACTTAAATGTGCGAAAGCCGGTCTTTTTGAAGTTCGCGGCAAAGTAATTATTAGTGATAATCAACTTAAAAGTTGAAACGGACTTGGGTGCCAGTGGTTCTACTGCCCTCTCTAAGCCAAAGTTTAGGATCGGCGCCTTTTCGTCGATCCTTAAACTAGAATCTCTGGCACCCAGGGTAGTGTGAAAGTTCCGCTTAGAGATTTTCACTCTTGTTAGTTAAGACAACTACCCAATCAGTACTATTTTTGTCAGTATCTCGAATTCTAGAACACCTAGAATTTTGAATATCTCATTTGAAAGCCGACAGTCCTGTATAATTTGTTTTGAAACTTGTTTACGAAGCGATTTGAACATAACCGTGAGATATTTTCATTTAATTTTTAGCCGTCGATTATTAAACTCGAATTTCGCGCCCCAGGGTTTTAATTCCCAGAGGGAATATTAATTGTCAGTGATTTTATCACCTCCATGACAATCTCGAATTAATTTGCTGTTATAATTATAATAATCGTCCAGAAATCACGTTTTAATTATTAAACGTTTTTTAGTTTATTAGATGAGATAATAGGTTGAGTAACATATCATTTTAAAGTTGATCTAAAGTGTAACAAGAAGCCGTCTGTACATTTTTTTATAGCTTCACGATTGACGAGAAGAGGCTACAAAGTAACCCTGCTAGCAGAGGTTCTTTTCTCTTACCGGCTCTCTCCAGCTCCACTAACGAGGGAGAAAAGAACCTCTGCCACGATCCGAACGGTTTTCTGTTGAGCATGCGCCACGGTATCTGGATTGCATTGGCCGAGAAAACGAGACGGTAAACATTGTAGATTTCAAGTTGTCCATTTCCTATTGTTAACGGCAAGAGAAGGCGAAGTGGAGAACATAAAATAAATTCCTTCTTCGAGGGTGATGTTGCTTTCCTTGAGGTTTGACACACTACTTCGAACTCGCTCACGCCAAAAACAGATGCCACCTTGAACTGCAGACTCTAGACTGGGCAGTGTTTTAAAGTACCAACAAGTCATACGCGTGTGACGTCGACCTCGAAAAACCGGTTTTTAAACCAATTTGTCATGTGACTTACCTACTGTTCGGATCGTGGCAGAGGTTCTTTTCTCCCTCGTTTAATAGTGGGGCTGGAGAGAGGGTACGAGAAAAGAATCTCTGCTAGCAGGGTTCTACAAAGTTTGTCATTAAGATGTTTTCATATAAAATTTGACTAAAAGTCACCTTTATTCAGAGAGCCAAGATGGTAGGTTTTTTTAAGCGTCCATTCCATAAAATGAGTGCGAAGGGTCAATCGGTGTTTCGGTAATAAAACGCCGATTGTATAATTTGTCTAAAGCGAAAAAGAAGGCAACCTCTGCCATTTTTATCAAGCTACCTGCAGAATCGGCCATTTTCTCTGCATTTGAATCTACCGCTAAGCAGTTAATGAGCTTGCCGCGCGAGTGATTTCGGCAGTTAATGAATGTGCATATCGATATGTCCAGCCATTCTGGGCGATGCGCTAGACGACAAATATCAGCGCGCAAGAACTCCCGTAAAAAGGATTATAAAGACAATAATCTAATTTGTGGCTTTGAATTGGGCACTAATATTTGTCCTTGGACATTATATGTTTCTCGAAACACACAGTTTCCCTCGAGCTTTGCTCTCGGAAAGTGTTCGCTTCTCGGAACAAATATCGGTGCCTATTTCAACACCACAAGTCAGACAAGTAGGTTGCTGTTTATATATTTCAACACGAAGGCACTAAATCAATTATCGTGAAGCCTTTATCATTACGTAGGTCATACCATCGCAGTATTTTATGTATAAATGTATATGAACAACCTTATAGAACATCAGGACACGAGTAACCACACGACGTCCGCAAACCACGTGTCTAGCATCGTTTGGGTTAATGGACAGTGTACCTCTATGGCAGCTACGGACTGGAACAACATTAATAGCTCTATTCGTGAAGCTGGTAAACTCTCAATTTGCAAGAATAGGTTAATATTAAAGTTCTTATATAGTTTTTAACCTCTTATTTTTTTAATACTGTTATTATCTGTACCACGTACACTGTCATCAGTGTTAGCTGTTTAGCCGTTAATTATTATTATTAACTGTAAGAGTTTGAAACCTAGTTTCTCTGGCTACGAATTCGCTCACTAAAATAACGCTTTCGGCCGTCATATAATTTTTGTTCAGGAACATGCATTGCCTCTGTAAAATGCTGCAATTTGGCCAGTCCAACCAGCCCAAGCCACCCAATCCACCCCCCCCCCCCCCCCCCCCCCCAAAAAAAAAAAAAAAAATCCGCCCCTGGTAACAAACTAGTGAGGTTACGAGACAGTCTAACCCAGTAGGCCTGGTTCACCCGATCCGCGCCCACCTACCCAGTCCCCGGTATGGAATGGAACAACCTTCTGAAGACTGAAGACGCGGATCGGGGGGACCATGCCTACTGGGCCCGAGTGACGTTATGGTCTCGGTAACCTTGCCAGTTCTATTAGAACGAGGTTATAAATGTGATCAAGGTCAATGAATATATGCCGAAAGCTTATTTTAGTAAGCGAATTCATATCCATAGAAACTAGGTTTCAAACTCTTTATGGATATCTCTCCGGATAGATGAACTACACAGTATTACTATTATTACTGTTTATATCTGACTCCGGCGCACAATAAGCATATCGTTGCTCAATCAATGTTCTTCTTATTAGTTCTCATTTTATAATGACTCTATAATTTACATATTAAGTTCTATCTTTCCACTTAAACACAATATAAAACGTTTACTAAAATGTTTCCAACAATGTTGACTTTTGTCTGTAACCCTCTTGGAGCGGGTTTAGACGCAATTAACTACTTAAAGTATTGGCAAAGTAATAAAAAATCTTTGAATGATTACGGTTGTGTATACATGTTTGGTAGCAGTCTACCAAGGCTCAGTATTCAAACAAATAAAAATGATCCTCTCTCTTTCTTGAGTTTTGGTAGATTCCTACCGACCGTTATTTTCGCTGCAATTTATCTTTTGTTCTCCACTTTCGAAGTTTGAAAGATTCTCGAAAAAGATAAAAACAATTCTAGCTCGCAAAACATCCCTTACAGCGACTATCGACACTTGCATAACCACAGGTATCCCAAGCTCACTTATGAGTGGCTTAGAAATTATAACGTGCATGCATACAGTAGCCGACAACCAAGATTTTCTCGAAGTTCGACTCTAGGGTCAATAGCAGTTTATAGGCCGACGAGGTTTCATTACCAAGGCTTATATCGGGGGGGGGGGGGGGGAGAAGTAGGTATGTGCTGTGGGATAGGGTATAGTTTTTGAGGTGCGGATCCTTAATAGGGTCTTCTATTTTGTATTATCACCCTTAAATAAAGTGTCCGATCCTTAAATATGGTACGGTTTTTTTTCTTTCCCCCAACTCTTAATTTCCAATATCGACCGCTAAACATAATAATCATTGCACAGTAATTATTGAAGTCACTATCCCTTAAATAGGGTCTCACATTAAAGGGTACCAATTTTTCGCCCTTAAATTATAGGGTCAGTGTGTGGTACACTCCTTCCTAAATTTCGGCCACCTCAAGCTGATGAGTCCTAAGGTCTCCTAAGCTAAGAAGGACGAAACAGCCGTCAGTGTCTGTACTAAGCAGATCTTTCTTTTCTTCTTTGGTTTTCTTTCACTAAAAGTGGAAGGAGAAAGTCAAAGAAGAAAAGACGGCTCTGCTCGCATGGTATGTCGTGTTAGGTTTAGCTAACCGCGGCCGTTGTGTTGTTGGTTTTGTTGACACCGTTTACAGGTTTTTTACTTTAGGTAAGTAATCCTATTATTGGACAAAACGGTGACCTATTCTCGAGCACTCGAAAGTAAACAAACAAACCTGTTCTTAACCCCTCGGAGACTGAACGTTTCGGAGCGATTCTACTGGCCTTATCGTTCCACTTCTTTCCTTTCAATATATACGAAAAACAGATCAGAATATTTTTTTGGGCCCAAAGAAGAAATGGCGCTTTCGCGTGGTATAAAATTCACCTTACAACGATATAAGATTCCGAAAAGTTTGTTTAACCTTTGTACTTCGCCCGAAAACAACTTTGGACATCTTGTATCCCGTAAGCCAAATTCAATCCCGAATTTGCTGTGGTAGTTTTAAGAACATTCCGCGGAAACTATTATCGGACGCCACACAATCTAAATGGTACGCGAAAAAGGTACTATAAAAATGAGATGCTGTTTGGAACGGTTCAGCTGCTGTTACACGGTAGAAGCAGGATTTAATGGCTAACATGCACAAATGCCTGGCTAAAATACAGCTGTTTACACAAATCAGTTATGGGTGTCCGATAATAGATTAAACTGTACATTCCTATACATTCACTATAATTTCTAAGCCACTTATAGTGGCACCTGTAGCACAACTGTCTAATAACCCACTTCCGAGATATGCCTCACTTCCTAAATATAAGGAATCAATACGAGGCTCCGTGCATAATGCTCCGCGCATAATGCTCGTTCGCTGCGCTCACTGGTGAGATATCGAGTTGAACACTCGAAGATAAATTCCACTGCTGTAGTCTTGTCACGAACGACTGAGCATTATGCACGGAGCCTCGTATTGATTCCTTTGTATGTAGCAAGTGAGGCATATATCTCGGAAGTGGGCTATTGTATACATTTTTACAACAACTGCCAATTTTCTCGCTCTATGATTGGCTAATGTTTATCGTCAATAACAAGATATTCAATAATGCTGACGCGAGGCGCGCGCGACCGCATAAAGTTTGTTGTAATAAGCGAATTCGCCTTTATTTTCCATTGTCTCTTGTTATAAAAAAAATTAGGACGCCGAGTGGATCCACAGCTTTTTTGGCCATGTTACGAGGCCAAATCATCGTCAGTATTAGGACAGACACATAAAACACTAACTTCAATTAATTTGTTAAGTTGAAACGAAAGCGCACGTTTCCATGGAAATTGTATCGACATTTATGAATTATGGCCTCGATCTTTTGAATTTCGTCACGTCTGTTTCATATCTGTTATCAAACTTTAGTTGGCTAACAAATTATATCGTCTGCATAATAACCGGATACAGTTTCCTCTCAACTTCCGGTATATCGAGAGATGCACCCATCCTCGTTCCCAGTGCTCCTGGGTTGTTTCGCTGTACTGCGCATGCGCATATTATTGTCACAAAGCTTGTTTCGTTGTGGATATCGCTACCAGTAGCAAGACTAGGACCAGACCCATTGAGGAATCAGTTACTCGTCCTGATCCACGTGATCTTGGTAAGGCATATACTTCCTCTGAAAAGAATCGAGAATTTATTTATTAGAGCTGTTATAAAGACAGCTAGCTCAAGCCAATTAAGGTACCTGCCTTAATTTGCACAGGCCCTGGATGCTGAACAAATTTCATTTTTTTATAAGAAGATTAAACTAATCGTCCTTGACCAATTTTAAATTGCATTTAGGAAAACATTTGATGAAAACTGGCGAGTTTATGCTGTCCTCGTTTCCACGAAATTCCAGGCGCCTCAATGATTAAGCTTGCATGGGAGCTTAAATGATAGACAGGAACTTGTGCTGCAAAAACGTTATCTACAGAGAATACATCGGCCAGAGTGAGTAATGAGTTCAGTCGCAAGCCATCAGAATTGAACTATACTAGAACCCATGACATGCAATACCCAATGCTGTTCTGGGGTCAAATCATGAAAGCGAGGTCGGTCGGTGTCACTGTCATAATCATTCGCCAAAATTAAAACATCCTAGCTTTGAGCTTTGATAGAAGTGCCCCCATTGCTATTTGTTTTAAGAAATGTTCCTAAACTTTAAAATCTTGGGAATAGCAGGAAAACAGTTAAATTTACCAGCCTGGGTCCGGTTGTTCGAAGCAAGGGTAAGCACTCCCCGGGATAGACCCTTCCACGGTTTCTTTGAACTTTTGATATATACGTATGACAGCAAAACCGTCGATACTGCTGAAAAGAACACCTCGCAGTTAGTCAAAATCCCAAATTGAGAGTTATATCTTGAATAGGAGCAAAGTTATAGGCCCGCAAACTGGGAAAAGTTGGAAAATTTTACAGACGTTTGTATGGAAAATTTGATTGGGGGCATAAACTAACTGCGAGGTGTTCTTTTCAGCAGTATTGACGGTTTTGCTGTCATACGTATATATCAAAAGTTCAAAGAAACCGTGGAAGGGTCTATTAAATCGCTAACCCGAGGGTAATCTGAACAGATTACAAAGGGCTTTTATCACGCGGCGACATGTGAGTCCCAGGAGAATAAAAACCTTTGTTTTCGTCGGTAAACTCGTTCTGAAACCAACCAGTGCGAGGCTACAAGGACCAAAACCATTGTTTTATCCAAGATGGCCGAACTGTGATAATAGCTCAATATATATATATAACAAATATATATATATTTTTGTACCAATCGATTTACATTTTTGTTTTATATAATAATAAGAAAATAAGCAGAAAGTGTGTCGTACGGGCGCCCTAGAATAACTAAAAAGCTAATCTAGCTAGGGCGCCCTTATGAGATAAATGTGCAGAGAAAGGTGCGAAAGAGGAGAGTGTGAATATACTTAATTTGCAATTAATAGTAAAAACGACAAGCACAAGAACGTCACAGTTACAGACAAAACGAACATACTAACGAACGTAGGAAGGCTGTCATTAAGGAGAAAAGAAATATTAAGTTTTATGAGAAGTTTTATATTCTAGTGGCTATCGGGTACAAGATGAATAGCAAGTTAGTATTGCAATAGAAAATCAGCTCTCAGTTTGTTTTTGAAAGCGTTTCTCCTTAGTTGTTTGTCGCTAGAGTCAAGAGGATTCCGGACTTTAACTCCCACAAATCAAATGTTAAAGGTTCCGTAATTAGTGCGAGCTTTTGGGAGGTAATAGCTTTTTCGAGAGGCTAGTCTGGTGTTATAATTGTGTTTACTGCTAAGAAGCTGAAAGAAGTCATCAAAAGTCACTGGGAGTTCTCTTGAGTGAAATTGTTGCATAAAAAGAGCAGTATGCGGAAAAGACAAATCATTAATTTTAAGTATTTTAAGTTGCTTGAAAATGGGGGAGGAATGGGCATCAAACTTAGAAAATGTAATAATACGTAAAGCTCTTTTCTGAAGAATGAATAGGAGACGAAGCGTTGACTTATAGGTGTTTCCCCATATTAAGATTCCGTAAGTTAAATAGGGATAAATCAACGAGTAATAAAGTTGGGTCAAAATGTTAAGATTAACGTAGTAGCGGGTTTTTGACAATACACCTATGCTTCGTTTAATTTTTTTACAGGTTTCACGAATATGGCATTTCCAGTTTAAGTTAGAGTCTATCAAAACACCTAGGTACTTTACTGATTTTTCTTGTTTAATAGTTTTATTATTTATGGACAATGTCAACGGATAAGTGATCTTCTTTTGATGTGGATGGAAAAGGACAAAGTTAGTTTTCTCAATATTAAAGGTTTGAATCGGAAGAAAAGGTTTGAATCATCAGCAAATATATTAAAACTCAGAATTTGTGAACAATTATTGAAGTCACTGATATAAAGGAGGAAGAGAATAGGTCCAAGTACGGACCAGTGAGGGACACCACAAGTTATGCTGCCTTTCTGATGATGAATAACTGCAGATTAATGTAAACTGTTTTCTATTGGTAAGATAGGATCTAAACCAATCAAGTGCGATACCTCGTATTCCATAGTGCTCAAGCTTTTTTAACAAAATATCATGATTTACTGTATCAAATGCTTTGCTTAGATCAAGGAAAAGTCCGCAAGAGACTTCCCCATTTTCGATCGCTTTCTGAATACTATCTACAATAGTTAAAACAGCATGAGTTGTGGAGTGTTTTGAGCGAAACCCAAATTGGTTAGCAAAAAATATATCATGTTTCTAAAGAAAACTAGTTAGGCGTTTGCAAATTAGTTTTTCAAAAATGTGATTAAAGACAGATAAAAGATAAAGTGGACGATAGTTATTCAGATTTAGAGAAGAGTTCTTTTTAAAAACAGGAATTACCTTAGCGATTTTGAACTTGTCGGGAACAGTTCCCTTTGATATAGAAAAACTATATAGTATTTCTAAGGGTTTAGATAGCAGATGGTTGAGACATTTTAGGACTCGTATGGGTATGCTAAATGGGCCCGTGGCTTTACGAACATTCAATTTTGAAACCTCTTCCTCTATTTATAATTGGGTAACCGGAAAAATATAAAAACTATTTGGTTGTGGATTGGTCAAGTAATGTGAGAATGGCTTAGGTGATATAGGGATTTCGGAAGACAGGTTCTTCCCAATATTAACAAAGTAATCATTAAAAGCATTTGCGATGGCTTTAGGGTCAGCATGAACTTTCAGTAACTATCTTCGTAGGAAAAGAGGCTTTATTGGATTTAATTGAAATAGTTTCTTTAATTCCTTTCCACGTGGCTTTCGCGTTGTTAATATTAGACGTAAAATATTCCCGATAATAAGTTTTAGCTTATTTCGATATACCTTAAACTTTGCAAAAAAAATATTATTATTGCGGGTTTTAAGATATTTCTTATATAATATTTTTTTTGTCTTTATAGATTGTTTAATTCCTTTTGTGTGTTTAGACATAAATTTAATTTCTTGTCTAGATAGTTTTTTACGAGGGATATGCTTATCAATAATAGTAGTTAAGGCTTCCTGGAATGTATCGATTAATGAGTTGACATCGGAATTATCTGAAAAACGTTCTTCCCAATTACAGATTACAGATTTAGCGCTATCCAGTTTCCTAGGGATAGTAGGAAACTTAAGCAACCAAGACGGCAACGTCTAGGACGACGACATAAAACAATAGCCTTAATTGCAAAATACAATAACGATACGTGAAAATGCACGCAGTCGCCTACATTTCAACCGTTGTCTGCAAAACTGACAACGTGAAACCCCCGAATTTTACATTTTAAAGAGAACACGAACGTAAGGTGAAAGATAATCAATCCGTTTTTTTGTTCGGCATGAACGGAACTCTATGCTCATCACATAAAAAAAAAATCAGGTTGTGAGAAACAATTAAAGGTGAACAAAGGAAAGAGTGAACACCAAATTTCGGCAGAAAACACTATTCTATATCCATCGCACACCGCGGCAAAACGTCACGCGCATGCGTATTTGCTATTTCTTGTCCGTGCGCGGCCGCCCCCAGTTTCCCGCGAAAACTGAAATGAAACAACAGGCACATGCCGTGATTTTAACGTTTCTGCTTAAAAGTATTCATTTGTGAACTGTTTTGTCAAAAACTAAGAAAACTACTTAAAAGCTAAGCCTAAGACTTTAACAGGTTGAAGTTTTCTTAATTTTTAATTCATTGTGAGTTTACTAAGTTATAAAATTATTTACTAAAAAAGTTGAAACCCTCGGTAATTTGTATTTGATAGCAGAGCCTTCGTTCTTTTGGCCAGCGGAGCATAGCGTTTTGCCGCGGTGTGCATCCATCGTCACTGCCGTCGCCGTCCTGGTTGCTTAAGTTCCCTAAAGTTACCCTGGCTTCAAACAACTGGGCCAATTAATTCTTGGTTTGCAACCAATCCCCGGAGATTTAAAAGACAAAGACGTGGCGGCCATGTTGGATGACAATAACAAAATAACTATTGCCGAATCTTTTGTTATTGTCATCCAACATGGCCGCCATGACGTCAGTTGCAAACGAAGGGGCCCTGGACGACCGACCTCGCTTTCATGATTCGACCCCAGGACCCAGCAAACTTCCACGGAGATATCGATTACCTGTGTATTTAACGCTGACCACTCTCGAAGGTGGTCCATACCCCATGCTATTCCTAGCAAACACTCTGACGTCATACTTGAGATTCCTGTCTATGCCTCTAAGTACGTATTCATTATCGATGACCTCAGCATATTTCGCTTGTGTCCAGTTCCTTTGGCCTTCTTCTTTGTACTCTAGCAAGTAAGACAATATGCGCGAGCCGCCATCGTCCAGCGGTCTCTCCCATCTGATGTGAATATGAGGGGTTTGAGCCGTGTCATGCGCAGTTGCTGCGATAGCTATGTTCAGCGGTCTGGTGGGCTTTTCTGAAGAAAGAAACAGATAAACTGTTACTCTGCGACTACTATAACCGAGGCCACAGAAAGCGAGAACCAATCACATTGCAGAACGAAAACAGAGCATTCCATCTTACAAATACTAACATATCCATACGATGTTTTAATCAAAAAGACTCAAAACTAATCCGCGAAATTTACCTGCCCGGATCAAAACTCGAGCAAGTTGAAATGCTATTGTATTGTACTAAGAAAGCATAAGTAAGAGAGGAAATATTGTAGCGCGCGGTATGCGCAAGCAGCTGAACCAAAGTGCGCGAACACAACAACAATCATATTTTCCCGCCATGAGATTGCTGTCGCGCACTCGCGCACTTGCTACAGCTCAACTGCTTCCGCTTACTAAAAATAGATTTTATTCGACAGTATCATCGCACAAGCGCGCATATTGGAGATTCTTTCCAATGCTCTCTTGATTGTACTCAACACTGATTGGCTCAAATAACCGTAAGTTGAAGTTCTTTATTTTCGTTCTGCAATGTGATTGGTTCTCGTTGTCTAAGTGGCCTTTCAGTTGGTAACTTCATATCTTCCCAGCAGACTGCCCGTTTCAGACGGCGATTTTGCATACGCCCACTGACTTCTATTATACCATTAAGTTCGACCATAACTTATGGTTCGACTGATGTTGGAGCGACTGGTTTGATTCAGACAGCGAACTGAATTCGATGAACCGACTGTAGCGATCAGGGAATCTGGGTCTAGATTTTTAACATTCGAGGGAAAATTTAATTTTAAGGTGGTATAATTTATGCATTAAGTTCGGCGCATGAAAAGAGCGGCGTTTTAATCAACGCCGATCCGGTGTCGCATAATGCGACAGCATCTACCGAACCTAATTCATCTGCCTTACTTAATATTCAAACATGCCAAACTCAATTGATCCAGACGCCGCTATTCTGCACTATTAAGTTCGCCGGTGCATGAAAACTTTGCTGTCATAAACGAGTCTACTTTTTACAGAAGTTAATTATCCAAAGTCAGATGAATACGATACATTTCAATTACATTCTACTAATGATAAATAAATAAAAATAAATAAATATTGTATTTGTTATAGCAGGCTGCGTATTACAGCTTTAATACAGTTGGTGGGGCCTGCTTTTACTCCTCGCACACTTCCCACTACATTAACTGTTTTGGACACACTACACTCGACTCACGGTTGATTTTTACGGAGGGGTGAAAACCGGAGAACCCGGAGGAAAACCTTCAATAGCCGATAAGGAATCAACAACAAACCTATCTCACATATGGTGCCCGAGCCGGGAATCGCACCCGGGACCGCAGCGGTGAGAGGCGAGTGTTATATATACCACTGTGCCAACCTGCATCCCCAGTAAACATAAACATCAAACCCAGATAGTATGCAACCGTTCTCTCACCTACGTAAGCTACTTTCAGTATTTCGGACGCATCACTAACGCCCACTCCGTTGAACGCACGCACGCGAAGCTGATAAATATCATCATTAGCTTTCTTCCACAGTTTAACCTCCTTCGCTGAAGTTACTTTCTTCATTGCATTTCTCCATGATGTTCTCACTGGTTTGTATTCCACTCTGTATCCCGTAACACTCACTCCACCATCGTCATGGGGGTAGTCCCAGCTTAACCTGATGTACGGGTCGCCTGGGTTACGCATTAGACGGCACACAAGATTTCTCGGGGCGGTGGGTTCACCTAAAAGTAGCGAGACATAAAAAGACCTTGAAATATGAAATACTCGAGATTCTAAACTTCTGATTAACAACATATCACTGCCCGTCTCACCCCGTAAAATGTGAAAACATGTTTATCCGTTCCCATTCACTACGCATCTAAAATTCTTTTAGCAAAATAAGGATGGAATGATCAAGCATCATTATGTGGCGCATACATGACGGCTAGGGGGGAGGGGATGGGGCTAAGCTAAGGGGGATTTGGTTTTAATTGTAGCAATTTTGTTTAGTTTGCAATTGTCAGTGATATTTTTAATATCGGTCATCTTTAGTAATTCTAGTAATTATTAATTATTCAATGTAATTTCAGTATTTTTAGTAGCTCGGTCAGGCTAGTATAACTTTATTTACCCACGGAATATCTCATCAGGATTTAAAAATAAATAAATAAATAAGTAATGATAATGTAAATAAAAATAAATAATAACATCTAATCATAACTACTATAATAATAATAATCTAATTTTAAATAATGCTAAGTTTAGTACCTGCTTTCCATGAGAGCCGTGCATTACATATAATATATTATAAAAAATTTAAGAATAAAAATAAGACTTTAGAATAACAGTTAGACTTGTTCAAAACAGCCCGCTCGAAAACTGCTAAGATTATTTGCTTGCCGCAACCCGACTGGGAGGCTATCCCACAGCACCGCACCCTTATAACCAAAGCTATCCTTAAGATAATTTGTGCGGGGCATAGGAATAGCCAGTTTGCCCTCGGTGTCTCTCAAAGAATAAGAGGTAACATTACGATATGTAAACATGGACCGCATATAGTCTGGGGCAAGACCATTCATTGATTTGTAGACCATGACTGCGGTTTGAAATTTTCGTTGCGAAGCGAGTTTTTTCCAACCAAACCTCTCAATCAGAATATCGGCATCAGCGTCATAGTTGGAGAACGATAAGACCCTTGCAGCTCGATTTTGCAACTTTTGAAGCTTAGTAGCACAAGTTATGCTACAACTATCCCAGACAATGCAACAATAATTGAAATGTGGTTGAACAAGGGAATTGTAGATTGAATGCATGGTTTTATCAGGAACACAATTTCTTACACGTTTCAGGGCTCCAATTCCAGAAGCAATCTTTTTAGTCAACCCCTTGATGTGCACATTCCATGATAGATTTTGGTCAATATGCACACCAAGTGATTTTGTATGAGGCACCTGCTTTATAGGGACGCCATCGATTGCCAGGATTGGAGCTGATTGAAACGTGGATAGTCTTTGTCGTGACCCGATAACCATAAACTCTGTTTTTGATTGGTTTAAGGTAAGCTTGTTAGCGAGTAGTACACTGGTTAGCTCAGTTGGTAGAGCACGGTCTAGAGTGCGGGAGGTCACGGGTTCGCGTATACGTAAGGTTGGCTTGTATGATAATCCTTCCTCTACTAATCTATACGAGGGGCACTTGAAAGAACCTTGGTCTTGAACACCCCACGTGTGCTCGAGACTCGTCTGTTCATATGAAAATCGCTAAAAATAAATAGAGGATATTACATGGCCGCGCGGAGATACGGATTTTATTTTCGAGTGTTGATGGAATATCTTACGTGTGCGCGCAGCGATATTTCATCAACACGAGAAGATAAAATTCGTATATCCAAGCGGCCATTTAGAAAGACACATTCACTGGTATTTAATCGATAATTATATATTAATTAATAGCTGATATTACAGTGGCGTCTACGAATAGCAGTATCAGCGGTATTGACCGCCTCACTGGTTAGCTCAGTTGGTAGAGCACGGTCTAGAGAGCGGCGGGAGGTCAAGGGTTCGAATCCCGGCCGCGTCCTTGGGCAGGGACGTATACGTTGTTGGCCTTGTATCCTTCCTCTTCTAATCTATACGAGGGGGACGTGAAAGAACCTGTTGTGTTATTTAGAGTAAGAGTAGGGGATGTCTCCCGACACAACAGCGTGGTATTCTGAGGTACTAACAATCACTCATGATTGTAAACTGCACAGCAGCACATTGCATCACAATAGCAGTCCGTATCACAAATACAATGAACCTTGTGAAGCGCATTTGAATATATCCATATAGAATTTGCGCTATATAAATTAATACCTTTACCTTTTTATATTGTAATTACTATATTGTAAATATGCTATATTGTAAATAAAGTTATTATTATTGGCCGGTAACAAAACGAGCAGGGGACTGGAACCAAATTCATCACATGATAGAGCATGTTGAAATTAGTATGTGTGCCAAGTTTGACGTGATTCAAGTGAATCTTGTCCGAATTATAGGCAATTGAAATTTATTTGTCCCTCCAAATTTTTACAATGAATGTATGGTTTGGAGGACAACGTTAAAATATAAGAGAGTTTGTATGGGAAAATTGACATATTTGATGCCTTCTAGCATCATCAATATTGAGCCAAAGTTCACCAAACTTTCCAGACTAGCTAAGTTTGATCTGTTCTTTTGGAAAATAATGCTCACTTTGACTAGTTATTAATTGAATTAGTTTTACTTACTCGGCTCCAGTCCCCCGCTCGTTTTGTTACTGGCTAATTATTATTATAATAAAAAAGTTGAGTTTTTTTACACGAGGAGCTCTTAAAATCTTACCCCAAAATGTGACGATAGACACACCAGAAGGTTCGCCAATGCCAACCTTGTTCTTAGCCATGACTCTCACTTCGAGACCATTGCCTCCCTGGTCACGAGGTGGTCGACATATGTTCATAGACGTTGTGTTCACCCTGCGACGTTTTGCCCTCCGCCAGCCTTGACCTATAGGTTTGTATTCTATGACGTAATGAGTAACTGGGGCGCCTCCGTTTTGTAGCGGGGGCATCCAGGTTACCGTGGTCAGTACCGAGCAGTTGAACTGGAATTGTTTTAGGACTCTCTTTCGAGTGATATTATCTGGAGCAGACGGCTCATCTGGAGAGAAAGAGCATCAGAGATTGTATAGAGTAAATAAACAACATAGTCATATATCTACGGCTGTAGGCACTAGGATTGGATGAATCTAGTGATGTTAACATTAGGGCCCGGTTGTTCAAAGCAAGGGTAACTTTATCCCTATATAGGATAGCGCTAAATCTGTAACTGTAATCTGAGCGTACAGTTTACCCTTGGGTTAGTGATATAACTCCGGGGTAGCGCTTCCCCTTGCTTCGAACAACCGGGCCCTGAAATTAAGAGAACTATTACGTTGTGGTTCATGGCCGTAGCTAGCAAGAAGCTACAATGTGAGCAGAGACTTCTTCAACTCCACGAAAAGAGTTGAAGAAGGCTCTTCTCCCAGTGTAACAAGCGGCATGACGAGGCGCTCACTTCGGCTACATCCCCCCCAGTCCTGACCTGGCCTCTCTTTCGACCGCTCCGTAGACTGGAAGGACTACCGCCCCTCCCAAGATTGTAAATCTGAAAAAAACAATAGCTTACGACCCTGTGTCTTCTCAGATAAGGACATTAAATTGTAGGCGCGCCCCTCTTCGACCTCAAGCATATCAGCCTTGCAAAATTGTCATGAGTTGCCAATGATGGTAAACGAGAGTGCTTTACCTTTATCTTGTCAAATTCCCACCACAATCTAGACCCAACATAAACTTGGTCAATAACCCTTGTACAGTTGGATTGAAAACACTGAAAGGAGCCAGTGACCTGGATAAAGAACTAAGAGCTCTTGACATTTACTCGGTCGGTTTGGACTAGGGATCCATTTAAGAACTGACCAATCAGACCAGTCAGTTAGTAAATCCAGCGCTCTAAGATATTGAACGGACTTTGAACGGCCATTTCTCTTAAGCGACAATGCATGTTTCTAAATTAGCACATTTGAAACCTCTCGTGAGCGACCATCTTCGTTTGACAATAGCGGTGGTCTCTCACGAGAGGTTCAACTCTCCTGTACTTACATAGTCTCTTGATTCGGATCTCGTGGGTCTGGTTTGTGTTGGATGTTCTAGCAACACATATGTAAGGTCCAAAGTCCTCATCGTCATACGTGACAACAGTGAGTATACTCCTGATCCGCGTGTCTTTGTGAAGAAATCGGCTGATTGCATTTTCTTTGGCTTTGTTTCGCCACACGAATGATGTAGGCGTGTCTCGCGATACTTTAGCGTGGCACTTCAGTCGCACCTTGTGGTTCTTCCAAGAAAGGACGTCTTGACTCGAAGTCTCGTTGAGTATCTGAATATCTATGAGTGGAAACACAAGCTTGTTAGGATCCTGATAAAACACTAAAAAAATGGACCATTAGATATCAGGGGAGGGGTGGTAATTATTTTAAGCACGAAATGTTGTCGGCCCTGCATGTTAGCTCTGCACGATTGTTTTTTCACTTTGCAATTTTCCTGGATCCGGCCTATGTTCTCTTGCACGAATTCGTTTTAAACAAGTACTTGCAGTAATTTTTTGGCACCCATTTTTCCTTAGCGTGTTCTGCTCATTCTGATATCGGGAGCAGAGCATTCTGTTCTTTCTGATATCGGCAGCAGAGCATTCTGTTCATTCTGATATCGGCAGCAGAGCATTCTGTTCATTCTGATATCGGCAGCAGAGCATTCTGTTCATTCTGATATCGGCAGCAGAGCATTCTGTTCATTCTGATATCGGCAGCAGAGCATTCTGTTCATTCTGATATCGGCAGCAGAGCATTCTGTTCATTCTGATATCGGCAGCAGAGCATTCTGTTCATTCTGATATCGGCAGCAGAGCATTCTGTTCATTCTGATATCGGCAGCAGAGCATTCTGTTCATTCTGATATCGGCAGCAGAGCATTCTGTTCATTCTGATATCGGCAGCAGAGCATTCTGTTCATTCTGATATCGGCAGCAGAGCATTCTGTTCATTCTGATATCGGCAGCAGAGCATTCTGTTCATTCTGATATCGGCAGCAGAGCATTCTGTTCATTCTGATATCGGCAGCAGAGCATTCTGTTCATTCTGATATCGGCAGCAGAGCATTCTGTTCATTCTGATATCGGCAGCAGAGCATTCTGTTCATTCTGATATCGGCAGCAGAGCATTCTGTTCATTCTGATATCGGCAGCAGAGCATTCTGTTCATTCTGATATCGGCAGCAGAGCATTCTGACTGTTCATTCTGATATCGGTAGCAGAGCATTCTGACTGTTCATTCTGATATCGGCAGCAGAGCATTCTGTTCTTTCTGATATCGGCAGCAGAGCATTCTGTTCATTCTGATATCGGCAGCAGAGCATTCTGTTCATTCTGATATCGGCAGCAGAGCATTCTGTTCATTCTGATATCGGCAGCAGAGCATTCTGACTGTTCATTCTGATATCGGTAGCAGAGCATTCTGACTGTTCATTCTGATATCGGCAGCAGAGCATTCTGTTCTTTCTGATATCGGCAGCAGAGCATTCTGACTGTTCATTCTGATATCGGCAGCAGAGCATTCTGTTCTTTCTGATATCGGCAGCACAGCATTCTGTTCATTCTGATATCGGCAGCAGAGCATTCTGTTCATTCTGATATCGGCAGCAGAGCATTCTGTTCATTCTGATATCGGCAGCAGAGCATTCTGTTCATTCTGATATCGGCAGCAGAGCATTCTGACTGTTCATTCTGATATCGGTATAGCAGAGCATTCTGACTGTTCATTCTGATATCGGCAGCAGAGCATTCTGTTCATTCTGATATCGGCAGCAGAGCATTCTGTTCATTCTGATATCGGCAGCAGAGCATTCTGTTCATTCTGATATCGGCAGCAGAGCATTCTGACTGTTCATTCTGATATCGGCAGCAGAGCATTCTGTTCTTTCTGATATCGGCAGCAGAGCATTCTGTTCATTCTGATATCGGCAGCAGAGCATTCTGTTCATTCTGATATCGGCAGCAGAGCATTCTGTTCATTCTGATATCGGCAGCAGAGCATTCTGTTCTTTCTGATATCGGCAGCAGAGCATTCTGTTCATTCTGATATCGGCAGCAGAGCATTCTGTTCATTCTGATATCGGCAGCAGAGCATTCTGTTCTTTCTGATATCGGCAGCAGAGCATTCTGTTCATTCTGATATCGGCAGCAGAGCATTCTGTTCATTCTGATATCGGCAGCAGAGCATTCTGTTCATTCTGATATCGGCAGCAGAGCATTCTGACTGTTCATTCTGATATCGGTAGCAGAGCATTCTGACTGTTCATTCTGATATCGGCAGCAGAGCATTCTGTTCATTCTGATATCGGCAGCAGAGCATTCTGTTCATTCTGATATCGGCAGCAGAGCATTCTGTTCATTCTGATATCGGCAGCAGAGCATTCTGACTGTTCATTCTGATATCGGTAGCAGAGCATTCTGACTGTTCATTCTGATATCGGCAGCAGAGCATTCTGTTCATTCTGATATCGGCAGCAGAGCATTCTGTTCATTCTGATATCGGCAGCAGAGCATTCTGACTGTTCATTCTCGGCTGATATCGGCAGCAGAGCATTCTGACTGTTCATTCTGATATCGGCAGCAGAGCATTCTGTTCATTCTGATATCGGCAGCAGAGCATTCTGTTCATTCCGAAAACGGTATAGGTTCACAAGGGAGAGCGCAAGTTGGCGCAGTGGTAAAACCGGTCTCGCGGGTTCGATTCCCGGCTCGAGCACCGTATGTGAATTAGTTTGTTGGTTGATTCCTTATCTGCATTCGAGGGTTTTTCTCTGGGTTCTTCGGTTTTCCTCCCTCCATAAAAACCAACATGTGAGTCGAGTGTTGTATGCCCAAACAGTTTCTGATGTAGTGAGAAGTGCATGAGGAGTAAACGCAGGCTCACATCAGCGGTAAGCTGCAATAATCAGCCTGCTATAACAAATATTATATAATATAGATACGATAGTACGCGCGCTCTGATTGGCTAAGAAGCCATGTTTTATCAGAGTATATAACATGGTTAGCCGTGTTATATAGTTTTCAACTGGCGGTTTCCTTTCATCGCGCGCGTAAATCTATATTATAAAACAGATAAAGAAGCCTTAAATCCATGTTTTATACTATCATAAAACACTCTGGTCATTTGAGAACACTCTAGAAATGTTGAAAGCACGCGCCTTCGGCTTGTGCTTTAACATTTCTCTCATGTTCTCAAATGCCCATCGTGTTTTATGATAGTATAAAACATGGCTAAGGCTTCTTTATTTGTTAAATAAAAATATTTATTATTTATTTTAAAAACATGCACGATTGCCGACCGGCTAGAAGTCTTTGCCGTAACTTTCGCACTCGGTCGATATTAGCTCAGATTCGTAACTGTATTGACTTATTGAAGGTAAAAATAGAATTTTGTACATTTGAAAAGTGTGAACCATGTTTCTTTATTCAAATCATTTAAATTAACCATCAAAGTTCAAACAGATGCGTTTAATTTCAGGTATCTCCGAATGATTTAGTACGCATGCGCCATTACAATAAAAACGAAAAACTTCGATTAGAAATAATCGTCTGCAGTAAAACACAGCAGGCGATAAATCTAGTTGATTACTACTCAAGAAATCCTAGAAAGCAAGCTTATTTCGAAGGTTTGTCCAGTGCGATGCTCTTATTGTAAGCCGGAGAGCCGGAACATTTAAAACTGAAAGCAAGTCGAGTGTAGAAAGTTCCATGGACTGACATGTCATATATGAAATTCTATCTTTCAGGAGTTGCGTCCATTTTGTAGGAGCGAATCTTTAACCGCTGTAAAAACCTTAGCTCTCAGCTGGTTACAGCTCTATTCAGTATATTCCTAAAATAGATTAGAAAACATTCTAGGGGTCGCCCAAAAACCCATGTAATTAAGTGTATCTGTGTCAGTTGTACTTTAGTAACAGCATGAAAAAGTAAATAAATGCTACCGTGTGAAACTGTGCCACCGGTAAAACAAATTTAACCAAGCCAGTTTAGCCTTAACATCTCGCGTTATCGCTCGAATATAAAGGTGAAGCTCCAAGGGGTGTTCTTGTAATATTGGAGAAGTTTCCTGCACCCATTGTTTAAGACTATGCCTATTGAATATTTAAACAGCTTCATCGTTTTGTTAATTGTTTGTAAGTAGAAATTTCTTTAACGTCAAAGAACTTGTTAATTACATCATTATCTGGAAGAAAAGACTCGCTGTTTGTAATTACCATATATGGTACCACCAGCCACGAGTTAGTCTGTGATCTAACGAGCTTTTAAATTGAATATCAAACGCCTAAAGGCCTTTTTAAAGAGGGGTTTGAACATCAACCGTTCAGTGATCATTATGCCCGTAGCGTTTTTTTTTTAAATAAAGAGACTCTCTAGGTTTAATTGACAGAAACCGCTCCTTATTAAATTCAGTATATGCACCACCATTTGAAAAACACCGAACTGATGTAAATGATAAAGAATGAAAATACCGCTGCACTGGAGTTCCTCTACAGCACGTTTTCTCCGATAACAAGAGCAGCCTTGTTATGCTCTCTTCTTTATTTTTGTTCATTTTTCTTATGTGTTTTCAAAGGTAGAATATTAGCGAGGTTAGTACCATAGGCTCACAAAAGTTGGCAGCTTTTAAAGTCTCTGGTGGTGACCTCTACATGTTTTGAATATTGTACTGGAGTGAAACTTATAAACAGCAATTGCGAAAACAATTCTTTGTTGCCCACATTTGTTAAAAGCCACAAAGCCACACCACCTTTGCGCCGCCCTCAAAGCCGTGGACGGTTGACCATCAATTATCTTTCGAGTTCTTAAAACTCGAATTTGCAGTTCCATTGTTAATCCTCTGAAATTTAAGGAAAGAATTACAGACAGAATCACGAGGGCAGTATATATAAGTTCGGCTAAGAACAACGCCCGAATGCCCTTTAGGACTAATTACTCTACCAAATCAGAATACATGCTACTAATAAAAATGCGTTTTTATGTACAGTGGTACCGATAATCACGTCAAGAGGGAGGTTCTCTTAAGAATTTTAATTCGTAAAAAATGACTAAGACACTTGAATTTAAAACGTTTAGACATCACGGCGCCAGCAAGCCCCGCCCACGTGCAGACATACATACATTACATACAGCTTGATTTCGGCACGCTGACCCCAACAACAGAACGTACTGACTCTGCTGGTTTTCACGCGAGAGGCGTCAAAAAGACTTCTGCAAACGACATAAAATTCCTAGTACGTAACTTTCACATTGGCGAGAAGACGTTGACCAAAACAAAATGCGTCACTGTGTTTTTTACACGTGATGTACACTTGAAATTGGAATTTAATCCCTCACACATAAAGCAAAAAGCTAGCGGTATAAAAACAATCATCAGCTAATCCGTTTTAACTGCTCAACAACGCTTGAAACGCTAAATTTTAGGGGTATATTTTTATCTGTTGAAAATTGTGTGCAGTTGCAAAGGAGATAATCAGCAATAAGCTCTTGGAGCTGACTTTTTCTCAACGTTTTTTCATTATACACTGTCCCCTCCCTCCTGGGACATCGATGCATGTCCTTGCGATTCAGGTTGATGTATCGGTGTATTGATACCGTGTTATACGGACCGACCGACCAACCTACACGGTTATCACGCATAGGAGGAACGGATAACATTAAAATACAATAATAGTTTAGATTATCAACGATTTTTAAGGGTCCAAACATAATACAATTTCATTTATTTAAAACGGGACCATTTTCGTCATTGCGTGACTGAGAAAAAACATATTGTATAATGAAGAAATAGCAATTGAAAACAAAATGACATGTAGCTTATTCCGATATTTTTGAACTTGTAGTTTCCAAGTGATATCTTTTTCTGCCGAATGAATACGCTAACGAAACCACAGTCGAGGACTAACAGGCTTGTATGTAATTTAACCCTACGCCGTCTTTAAAGTCTACATTTGTTATACACTTGAACCATTTATACTTGTTATTACACTTTAACACTAAAATTTGCCATGTTTAGCACTGAATCAACTACCATAGAACAAATAGTAAGTCAATGCTAGAAACCCCAAACTCACCGAAAGATAAGGCACTACACAAGCCGCATACTTAATTGTGGCGAAGTTGTTCTCAAACCCAGAAATTAACTAAATGATGCCAGAAAGAACCAGCTGTCGAGGGGTGGTCAGCTGACAGTGATCATCTCCGCGATGTGTTGTGATAACTCATGCAAATTGAAGCTTTCAGCTTAAAGATGCCGGGATGTTTGACAGTCGATCATTTTAGAACATGAACTCATTCAGTGAACATGTGCTATTTTGCTTTATAACCCCGACAAGTCTATTCAAATTCATAAACAGTGCAACCGGGGGAACTTCACGACTGATAGCAACAATTTCAAAACAAACATAATACTGTAATGAAGGAATGTGAATATTCGATGCGTCTCTCGAATTATTTTCTCATTGTTAAACTGAAATGTTTGAATGCTCAGTTTTAAGAAATACAGCAACTTCGGGTAATTTTATAGAAACAACCGATAACTAGGTATTAAATTTAACTAAGAATTAATACTTTTACAGGTTAGTTCTCGACAGCCTGTTCGTCTGATCGGCATAACGAAAGGCTGATCGATAAAAAAAGAAATTCTGGACTCGAAAAGGTGTTGAAGAATGTTAGGAGACTGATCACAGTTTGACTTGAAAATATTCTAAAGTACTTTTACTTAAAACGCGTTTTACTTGTGATAAAAATCCCCAGATTCAATATCTATCAAAATGAATACTTGTGACAGAAATACAATAAAAAGGAATTCCGATCTCTGCTACAATATTTTAGAGGAGTTCAGACTTGGCGGTTGTTGACGGAAGTCATTATAGTTTATTTTTCATTCACACATCGACTCCAACTGGTCGTCACAACTTAACTTATCCATTAGTAGACTTCATAAGTTTTGCGTAAATTCTGCTGAGAATGCTTCGATATAAATCTAGAATGATAATTGCTCGTTTTGTTCATTAGAATCTGATATGGTTGGAAAGTTCTCCATCTGCTTATAAAGACTGATCTTTTAGTTTGTGAGTAACGGCACTGAAAACTTTCGACTTTCGAACTATAGAGTCTCCTTCTTCGAAGTTTTGGTCCGGTTTAAACTGCTTCTTCGTGGTTTGAATGGAATTATAACAGTCAGATAGTAAAGTGGCCTATACGTTATTTTAAACATAGAAGCGAAAGGACGTGTAGGACTTATTCGAGTCTTCACTGAGTGATGCGTCAGCCGCGGCCGTACGAGTGAGCGCTGACTAAAAAAAGTGGTGATATTTCAAAGCTAAGCGCAGCAGCGCGATTGATATTCTTTGTACTTAAAGCACTCTTTGAAATAAATTTCTTTCCCATAACGGAAGACAATCGTCACGAAAATAACATGCATTCGCTAGATATTGATACAAATATATGCATTTATACTTACCGACAACCCGAAGGATAACATAATCTGTCATGGTATGCCTCGTTCCAATGAATCTCACAGTGCAGTACATTTGAGAAGAGTCATTTAATTTAACATTTGTCAAAGAAAAACCAGCGGTTGTGTTTTCTAACACCTTTGTTCGGCTACGAAAGGACGCAATTCGCTGGTCCTTGCCTGTATTCCACTTGATTTCCCCCGTTGGAAAAAGTTTCACAAATATCGCTTCCAAGCGTTCTTCATGGACACCCAGCTCGGTAGCTAATCCAAACTTAATCATATTTATCCTCGGTAGAATATTTTGGTTGATCTTCCACTCGAGAATTGCCGTTTCGCCGACGAAGACCTCTTGATCTGACAATTCAAAAGTTGTATTCGGTTCCATGGAGCTCACATCAGGAATGACAACTACGGTTTAAAAAAAATAAAAATAAAAAGTCATGCGATAATTTTGAACTCACATTAATACATAAGGTTTACCGGTGACAAAAGCGAGTATGGGTTGTGAAGTTTTTGATACTCACAGCAAAGTAGAATCCAAAACATTGTGGATATAACAGCGATGGCTTTTGATCAATACTTAAAAAACATCAATTGTGATCTTGTAAGCTCCTCCGTGGTCCAACTTTAACGTTGAGTTCCATCGTGTTATTGTGGTGAGTGGTTTATTTTGACAGCGCGTCAGACATTCAAAAGATGTAATCGGCCTTTTAATCTGAGTATCGGAAAGCGATCTTATTGGTCGATAAATGTCACATGATGTATAATTAAAGAAAAGGAGTTTGAATGTGTTTGTGTGAAATTATTATTCATGAGGATACACTATACCAAGCTGGTCACACGCGGTGTGAATGTCATTATAAAAACAAGACTCGATCGCAAGCTTTCTAATTACTTATACTTGACACCACCTGTTAAAGGTGAATGCGATAGGATTATGTCTTGTTCTTTGTATAATTCATAGCGGAATTGAGAATATTTACTTCGTTTTCATTGTAAAATTACTATGCGGCTGAGTTATCTTTCATGTAGCATCAAAACAACCAAACTAAACACTTTTAGCGGATGAATTTAATAAGTTTGGAGCCATTGAATTAAACTTATCCTTTGTTTTTTTTACAAGCACAAGCTAAGCAGAATGGTAGTCAAGCATCGCGATTTTTTTAAATACAGGGAATAAAATCGAAGGACAAAAGCTTTAGCCGTTATTAGCAATCGAAAGATTATGTGAGATAACGTCTATTTCAGTACACATTGTAACAAGAAGAAAACATAAACCAATTATATCTATCAATGTTTGGAAAAATCTAGCATGTGGAATCCACAGTGTATCGGGTTCGCGGTTGCTCAGGGAAGACATGCGCACACAGAAGTATCGTTCAGTTGTCACGTTACCGGCTGCCTGTATTCGTGACGATCACTCAGTACAAATCGCTTATATCGAGATTTTTTTAGCCATGTGCTGGAATATACTAAATGTATCATATGACAGTAAGCGTTTGTAGCTTACAGTGCAAAATGTGCCTGAACCATGTAGTGATTTCCAGAGCCGAGACTATTCCATCTATTATTATTCCGGATAGCTGTCAATCGAACGCGCTCTGATTCACAAGTTGCACTGTAAATATCTATTTTTTTGTTTTGACGCCACTAACTGTTTTTTTAAGCATTTAAGAAAAAGAAAAAAAAAACAGCCGTACAAAAATAGCGGAAAACTTCGCAATCTACTGTTGAATATGCTGAAATTTCACGCATGTAGTTTTTCACCTATATGCATAGAAACTGATGACACTACTATAAATCACCACTGCATGGCGTTAGAGTATTGATTCCTCCCAGAGGGTCTGAATGGGGGAGGGGGGGGGGGGGGGGGGGGGGGGGGGGGGGGGGGGGAGGGGTCTACATGTCAGTTGTCAGTTAAAATTTTGCCCATTTGTCAGTTGTCAGTTAGCTCTAGTTAATCATTACTAAAGAAAATTTACAAAGTTTGACCCACAAAAACCAAATTTGTCAGTTGTCAGTTATTTTTCGGTTGTCAGTTGTCAGTAAAAATATCGTCATTTGTCAGTTGTCAGTTATTTTTAAGGTCGTTTATCAGTAGTCAGTTAACCCCATTCAGACCCTCCTCCCAGTTAAGAAATCAGATATAACAGCCATCGCATCAGTAAAATTTTAGTTCAAATGGTATAAAGTTTTTGATAAAAAATAAAGCAATTAGAGCGTTATATTTTTGCACCATGGCGGCGTAGCAGATATAACGCTTTAAATCTCAAGCAAACAGCTACTTTTACACTCAGTCCAACTATGCTGGAGTACGCGGAAGCTTCGAAGGCTACGCCCCCTGGAACCTGTTGGGGAATTAGGCGCCACCCATACCTCGCCTTTATCAACGTTGTCTAGCTATACGTCCCTGTACACATTAAAAAAACATCGGCTACATGCGAAATAGAGCGGTTTTCATATGAGCGGTGAAGTTACAGCAATTACTTTCGGCACGGTAAATTGTACGACATTGTACGACCATTGTCTTTCTGATCCAATCAAATTACAGAGTTACGGTACAGTAAGTTACAGTACAGTTACGGTAAGGCCGTATATACGGACATGTCGTATTTTTGATCCACTTACACGATATTGCTCTAGAATCCTTGGCATATATAGGTAGTTCCTAAATATAGTTTTCAATCTTAGTAATAGCATACTTTCCCTTCGCTGCCTCGGAGGTTTTCTGTGAAATTTCAATGTGAAAAATAATTTTGCTTTCCAAGACTATAAATGAATGAACTATCTGTGCGATACGAATACAAATGAAAAGAAAATGTAGCTCAATACTTTTAGAATCGTATTTTAAAAACAAAAGAAAATGTCAAAAACGATATCGTGCTATCATAAATCACGGCATATTCGACAAGTTTGACAAACTCATCTATTTAGCCATTCTTTTACTAGAATGGTTCCCCTCCTTTTCCTTCCGGGGCGACTTCTTTTTGATAACATGATCTGTTTGATTGACGGCTTTTTGTAGCTGATGCTATGTTTGAACGAAGAGCGTTTTCTTAAAACGGTTTATACAGTGTTCAATTAAGTAGTGTTTTGACCAGAGGAAAACAAACGGGAAACAAACATAACCACAAGATTAACGGTATTTTTCAGCGTGTAAAGTGCAAATTTTATCAAAATCCCTTAATTGGCAGGAAGTTGGCGAAGAAAATGCGCTATGAATTTCTAACCTTACTAACGTTGAAAGGACCGTAGCTTCACGTCAACAGGACTAAAACTGATTAAATATATTGCCCAAAGCATACTACATATTGGTGCCGAATAAAAAAAACGTTCTGAAAATTTCTGTCGAGCGAGTCACAAAGTCGAAAAATGGCCAAACTCTTAAAATCTTAAAATCAGTAACTTTTGTTGAGCATGAAATTCAATCTTTTATAAGGGTAATACACCAACTGAAAAGTATCTACAATTAGTCCGGAGGATAAGGTGCATAATTGTTCAAATTGTGATAAAAGCACCAAATGTACCCTACTTGACCTTTAAAGCAAGGGAAATAATATAGGATCAAGACCCATGTTGGATCTTGTCATGTTTCTAGAAAATTTGCCAACAAAAATTTCAATACAAGGCTTGTATGGAACCACAGGGAGCCCAAATTATGAAATATGTCAAAATTCTAAAAACTGGTATGTTATGAAGGAAAACCTCAACCTAAGGCAAGGGAAATAATATAGAATCAAGATCCATGTTGTCTCTTGTCATGTTTCTAGAAAATGTGCCAACATAAATTTCAATACAAGGCTTGTATGGAACCACAGGGAGCCCAAATTATGAAAAATGACAAAATTCTAAAAACTGGCATGTTATGAAGAAAAACCTCCAGAAAATGCCCCAATTATTAAAATACTTAATCCCTGCTCAAAGAAGTTTACCTACATTAATCCTGGAAGCAATTTCCTGAACAGAAGCAGAGTGCAGTGCAAGGCAAGTTGGCCTTTGTGCACTTACATAGTCCTCTACAAGCTCTTTTGCATCCACAACTGATGAGCTCACTGCATGCCTTGGATGCCTCAGGTAATGTAGTCCAGTTAGGAGTCCAGCCCTCTTCACTTCGCTGCCATCCCCACGCACTCGGACTTGGCAGTTCCTGGATGGGTTTAACAGCTTGGCCCCAGACATGCCCCGCTTGGTAAGCTGCTCTCTTTATGTGCTGTTCAAGGGCGGCTTGTGTTGGTGGAATGTTCTCTATAGTTCTTGTGCCTTGAGCAAAAATTGATTGGCGAGCTTCATTGACACTCTTCAAAGGGCATGTACGACTATACAGGATCACCACGAATCGTTCTAGGTCTTGGCTATATTCTTCGGAGACCATGCTTTGTGGTGTTGAGAGGAGTCGGAAGGTTTTGGTTATTTCTGGGTTCGACTTCCAGGCATTCCAAGCCGTTTTCTTTCCTCTTCCAGCCAGATAGGAAACAGTATCACATCCTGTGATGGCATGGAAAAATGGCAAGGCTTCACATTGCTCTGCTGTCAGAGCACTGGCCATGGAGTGAGCAGGCAAATACTTAAGATGCTTTCCAACACCAAATGCTACCCACAGCTCCTGTACGCCAAGCCTTCTCACGTGCGCTACTGCTAGTACAACAACATCTGTATCGACCGTTCTTATCATTATCTTACTGTACCCGTTAGACATTGCATGCTTCACATGAACTAGTATTCTCGTATCTGCCTCTTCGTGGTTGCAAGGGGAGAGTCCTTCCTTGTCAACAGGCACAGAACTGATCACATTGCCATCATAGGTACTGATGACTTGGACACCAGGCAGCTGGACCGTAGAAATGCTTTCCGCTAGAAAGTGAAACAACTCTGTTTTGTTTTCATCAGTTCTCAGAAATGACTTCCAGTTAGCGGGTATAGCTGAATTGCTGCACACACGCCTGCGAACACCTGAACCTCTTGTCTCCCGAGTGCTCTTCTTCAAACTTGTTGCGAGGTAACGGTCCCATACAAGGTCTACTCGTTTGGTATGTTGTGCCTGCTTGATAATATATGGAACGAACACATCTGTCGCATAGTCCTTAAAGGATTTCGATCTTCCAGGAGGCAACATGTTGACTACAACAGCAGCATCTATTATCTTCGCGTCAACATTAGGACAGCTTAATGTTGTATTCACCTCAAGACACTGGACAAGCTCAGACTTCTGACCAGCACGTAGTTTTCCCATAGTGGACAGTGCTGGAGGACTGGTATGATTTTCGTGTCTAAAGAACTCCTCCAAGTTTCCCTCTCGAGCTTGGCATGCAATGTAGAGCCTAGCAAAAAGGTTGCAATCACTCTTTAGTGCTGCAATTTGAGTCTGAGTCTTATTACTTGTTTTCTCCGACGTCCCAAACAGGGGAAGTTTGTTTCTGTGTATGGCGTCAGTTATAGCTTTAGAGCACTTATCTAGCCTCTCTTCCACGTATTTCGCAAACTGACACTCACCCATTTTCTTTGCTTTCTTCACAGCATCTACCACGCATTCAGGCATGATGTCCTTAGTATCCAAAACAACTAGGTCTGCACTGTCCTCTGTGAAGGGATTGCCCATTTCTTCGATCACTGCGAGAAGAGCCTGTACATCTTTTGCAAAGGCTTTTTGGACTCCAGGTACTTGCTCATGATGGTGAACATCGTTCGGTTTCTGCACTACAAACGTCGATTCAAATTCTTTCACGACTCTGGCTATTTCAGGGCCTGTCACCATCCAGCGTCGAAGAGCCGCAGGATTCTCGGTTAATCCTACTGCTCCCCCATCACCTTTGATGGCTTCGTTCTCCTGCTCATGGTTATGATCTAACGCAATCATCGAAAAGTAATGTTGCGATTTCTGGACTACAAATTTGCCTTGACTGAACTCAGCGAACACTGCAGGATGTTTCCTCTGCAAAGCCATCATGTCTCTGATATGCACAGGGAGCCATCTAGAATAGTTGGACAAATCTAAAGCAAAGATCCAAGGTGCGAGTTTCCCGAGAACTTGGATATACACAGAAAAGTTGCCTTCTCTTATGGATCTGATAAATTCTAAAACCAGTAACTCTAGCTCTAACGCAATTGACCAAAACAGAAACTGTGGATACTGATCGCACTGTTTCTGGCTCCATGTGATAAATGCGATATCCTCAGAATCACTGCTCTCTGCGTATGCCTTATATGCATTTCGTTGTAGAATGAATAGCACACAGGCACTCACTTGATGCGCATAACGAGACCTAGTAACATGCGCGGCCTTCAGGATTCCATCTGCTCTCCCTCGAGTCGTTATATCCGCTTGAACTAGAGCACCGTCCCACCCACTGTTGTCCAACCAATGTCCCAACATCTTCAGTGATGCCATCTCAATGTGCAGCCCTCCCATCATAACGACAAACTTATCCTCGCCATACAGGTCTGATTTATCCCACTGGATCTGCTTTGCAATGGCAAAAAGAGGCTGGTCCATTGCGATGATAGGTGTCTGCCCTGGATTAAGGTACTGTACTGCCTCCTTTATCACTTTCATAGAATGCTGTATCATTGCAACTGTGTGAGCATTTTCGTGAAAGAGTGGTAGCAGACCAGTGATAGCTGAGGGTCTGAGTACTTGGGCCTGTAAGGAGGCAAAGTGAGCTGACCAAGAAATATAATCTCTTTCTTCTAGTTTCTCTTTATCTAACAACTCTTCGACTTTATTAAGCCATTTATACTCAGACACCATGCTAGTATTGATCAGATCTGATGGCGGTTTAGACTGAGGATTCACTCTTTCTTGGGACAAACTGATCCTTTTTCGCCTCCACAACAACAGGTTGGATATCCGTGTATGAATCTGGAAGAGATGACAGGGACTTCTTTTTTGGAGCTTCACTATTTATATGTACTAGATTTCTATCAGTACCAAGTGCATCTGTGCTGGGATGTTGAGTAAGGGATATGGCGGTGCCATGGAAAGAGTCTTTGGCTGTTCTTGAGCTCGGATTATGATCGATATTATCTACATTTCCAGTTGTGAACAATGACCTCTTAAGTTTTGGTGGGCAAACGACACCTTCTTCTTCGAACTGCTCACACACACTGTTACCAAGGTCAGCTGATATCTGCATCACTCTGTCATACGATATGGAAAGTCCCAGTCTGTAGAATTAATTTTGTCCACAAGCTTTTTCTTGCGAGTTTCGGCATGGATAACCAATCCGATGTAAACTGGTAATGGGGTCTCTCTAAGTTGGCTGTGTCGCAAAGTGGCTCTCTCTGCGCTCTGATCCCGGCGTTTGACAGAATTAAAGATTAAAAGCTGAGAAATCACTAGAGCAGCAGTAGATGCATATCTATCTGCCCGGTCATTATTTTCCTTGATGTTAGACCCTTCTAAGATCATGTTTATTAATGTCAGCAAACTGGAGGGGACGGCCTGATGCTGGCAGTCAGCTTCGAAGGAACCAGTAAATTGTGGTTGATTTTGTAAGAGCTCCTGTCTGATAAATGATGCGGCTTTCGTGAGGTGGACAGCTTCTGCATCATAGTTATTGTTTTCAGCAAATTGAATTGCCGCTCTGAAATGACTAGAAAAAGCTACTTTAACTTCTTTCCCCTCATTGTATGCTTGCAAATCAGGCATCTGAGATAACAATCGTTCTTTCAGCCTAGTAGAATTTATATGCTCTGCAACTGCTCCAAGCTGCTGTAGTCGGGACGAGTAAAGCTTCACAAGATCGGACAGCTTAAATACTGTTGGACTGTTGGCTGCTTTCTCTTCAATGACTGTTATGAGTTCTGCTAGGGCTATGGCCTGTGCGTATAGTTCACTTGTCTTTTCTGTCACGGTTTCTTGTTTCAAGCTCCTCACACGGTTATAAAGTGATGTTAGGCATGCTGCATGATAATATGCATCAACTGCATGCATGTCACCCACTGCTAGTTTTGCTAACAGCTTTCGGTCTTGTAACTGAGTAGCCGCTGACCTAACCATCTTATCTATGTCTAAAGTTGCTGCTCGGTGGAGTGTGCCCCCACCTTCATCAGAAAAGAAACAAGTGTTTCTCACCTCGGGATTTGCTGCAGATCCTAGGCTAGCACGAGTTTTGACAGGGCTCGGTGACGCCGCCTCTGCAACTGAACTGTCTTCGAGTTTCCTCTTCTGTGCTCTCTCTAACTTAAGCCTACTGCATTTGTTAAAGCATGACTTATGCCATGAAGCTCTGTGATACCTCAGGGTTTCTTCTATCCCACAGCCATCATCGAGTCTTGAGTAGTCAACTTTTATCGGGAGACATCCAATCTCATGAAACTGCAGCAAGTTGTCAGCAAGAGTCTTATAACCCGAGCCATAGTTTTGTCTACTACCAGTGCTGTTCGTTGGGCAAATTAGCTTCTCATCTGTGTTTACTTCACATAGAGCACACAAATCCCAGTCTTTTGAACACTGTTGCCTTGAATTGACTTCCATTTTTGCAAGCTAATTAAGTCCAAAACTCAAAACACTGTATTTCTTTCTGTACAGGCAAAAAACAACCAGGCTTTCCTCGAAAACACAGGAAGCCCACCAAGGAATAATAATTTAGTTAAAAACATATTTTTAATCAGTTATAAATATAAAAAAGTTCAATTAACAAACATAGAATGTATTAAAATTCCTGTATGGTCTATTTACCGAATTCTAATGCATTTTAAAGTAATTTTGTTTTACCGTATGAGCCTGCAGTGCTGAACCACTGACCATATAATTTAATGCTTAAAATATCGGCTTTAGGATAAAGATCTTGATGGGGTCCTGATTTTACATTAATCTACATGTATAGAGGTATCTTTCCTGAATTTTTCATGCTTTTATCACAATTTGAACAATTATGAGATTTCTTGTCTCTTATCTTCCGGACTAAATTGCAAATTTCAAAGAGAAGCGGCCTCAGTACGGTGACCGAGAGCGGCCATCAAAAGTCAAGTATACAATAACTCAGAAGTAAAATTGCATTAAGGCAGAAAATCAAATAGCCTGGGAAAACAGTCGACTCTTATCGGAGAGCGATAAGTCGGCTGTTTTCCCAGGCTAAAAATCAAACTGAGTTTCGCTTTTAGCATGCACTTCTACTTTATCGAGTTTCGCTTTGAACCGTGACTTTCTCTTTATCGAGTTTCACTTAGGGGCCGACCATTTGACTTTTGAGGGGGGGGGGGGGGGGGGGGGGGGTGGGTGTTCTTGTCTGTGCTCGATTTTTTTTTCTTTAGCAGTGTTGTTGCACGATTTTTTTTTTGCGAAAAAAGCGGAGCCAGAACAAAGCTTTTCCGCTTGCAGGATATAGAGATTACTTAATGGGAAGTGCTGGCGTATGGTATTTACGCACGAGTTTGTTTTCACAAAACGAACGAGCGAGGTACGAGCGAGTGAGTTTTGTGAAAACAAACAAGTGTGTAAATACCATACAAAAGCACTTTCCATTTTGTAATTTGTTTATTACATACATATACTGAGAAATACGAATGGAATCACTCATGCGAAAACTCACTTCACAATTTTCCTTAGCCAATCAGAATCGCGAAACGAATTTTTCACACGTGCGAAAAGCGTTTCGTCCAATCAGAAAACACCTGCCAAAACATATCGGGTTTTCAAACTGGACTTGAGCTCGGAGGCGCCACTTTCATTCACTACGAAAGTTGGAGGTTTTGACTTTTTTTTAAACTAATGTAATATTGACCTGTAAACAGCCAACTAACGATGTTAACACACTTCCAAGTCAATTGAGGAGTATATTATCGACCAAGAAAACAAAATCACAAGAGCAAAAACTTAGAGAAACAGCCGTAAAGTTACTCAAAGAGACACAGAAGAAGCGAAATTCTACCGAAAGAACTCAACAGATATTGAGATAATCTATGTGAAATCATTCTTAGTGTCAAAAGAAAATACGGCGAAGATTACGAGCTTTCAATCCTTCGTGGAGTGATTTCAACTTCCATAGACCATCGACATTTGAAAAATCGTAAATATTCTGTGACAGAGAAAACCTACAAGGCGTGAGATGTCTGGAAACTCGTAGCGAACAACTTGGACAAAAGCAGGTATACTAATCTATTGACGATGTAAACTTGCAAACTTTATTTGTTGAATCAAAGATAGTTTCATATTGATGTTGAAAACTATTTCAAGGCTGATGTCAGTTTAGAAAGTACGATTTTCTTTCCATTTTGATTGTATCGAGCATAAATTTTAGTCTACGTTGAGTCGGATACGAAATGCAAAACAAAAAATTGAAAGCTACAAATGTACGTGTTCAATGACAAGACCTAAATAAAACCTGTTTGATACTGGAGAAAAATCTCAGTATATGTATGTAATAAACAAATTACAAAATGGAAAGTGCTTTTGTATGGTATTTACACACTTGTTTGTTTTCACAAAACTCACTCGCTCGTACCTCGCTCGTTCGTTTTGTGAAAACAAACTCGTGCGTAAATACCATACGCCAGCACTTCCCATTAAGTAATCTCTATGTACGAGATTTAAGACACTTTACGGCACCCTAATCAACGATTTCTGGCTAGGGCTCATAAGCGCTTTAAAGTAGGCGCTCCTTAATTGATACTGATACAGCTAAGAGCTTCCGTGGTAACCAAACACATGTCTTGAACATCTGTACCTGCATGAACCTGAATACAAAGCGAATATCGTTAAATCGGATAAATGAAAACGTTTCATACAACTACCGCACTTGAGCTCTCTTCAAAATTAAATTATTCCTTGAAAATTCAGTCGAACTGAATCTGCATGCGTTAGAGTTTCAATCAATTACAGGCACTTTCCTAAATATATATTTTACGCGGTTATGTTTATTTATTATCAAATCATCATCCAGAGATCGGTTTGAGTGTTAGTTACTGCGTGGTGAGCTTTCCTGTCACTTTTTATAACAGTTCATGTAGTAAATCCATGATATATCCTGACCAGTTTATTCTTGATCAGACTCGATGCTTAATAACAAATAAAAGGAAAAAGAAAGCGCGTGGGGACGATAATTTTTTTTTTACTTGGCCTAGGCGTAATTTTTAATTAACAGGCCCTGATATCGAATCCGGTCCGACTTTTAAAAGAGACCTAATTTGTGAACATTAAGAGAGTAAGAAATGGGCATAAGATAGAGTTTAATATTATCAATACCAAGCGTTTCTCCTAAACCGTTCAGTGTGATCTAATTTTTACCACTGGTTTGATATTTTTATGCATGCTGTTTCTGGTTAAGGTTGATACCTTCGGGGTGTGTTTCCAGTGTAAAATATGTAGCGACTCGAGGAAACATTGTAGATACCTCAACTATATATCATTTGAAAGCTTATGAAATGAGCTCGGCAAGAATATATATAAAGTTGAGTTATTTGAAAATCTCGAATTTTCCACCATTTTCCAGTCTAGTGAGATAGCTTCCTGGAAATGATTGGCCAAGACTGAGATCGATAAATGTTGGCGGGGCTTGAGATTCGCGCAAGCTGGTCAAATGCTCTTTCCTGCACTTCCGATTTTCATCCAAAATAGAGTTTTTTAAAAGCTCTAACTCAAAATGAATTTGTTCGATTTGTCTGAAATTTTCACAAAATGTCAAATTGATATCTCAGCTACAAAACCGTGTCGGGGAATTGGGAAATTCTAAAAACAGCTCTTGACGGCCTTTGCTGCGTATCTACTCAGATTATGTTTTCGCATAACTTTTGAACTAAATCGAAATCTTATATTTCCCCGACACTGTTTTGTAATACTCGAAAATTCCTCGAAAATTATATAAAGCAAACAGATTTAAAAACCTTAAAATATTTTCGGCGATGGAGCTCACCATCACAGTTTGATAGTGTGAAACTATCTGTCAAAAATTCCCGCCGACCTAAGCCATCGCATCCCGAAATTTTATATTAAAGTGATGCCCGAGTACAAAACACTTATGATCTCAAAACGATATTTGCACTGTCCTGAAAACTGTACTCGCAATAAAAACGATTTATTTTGCAATGCAAGCGTATAGGAATTTTTTTTGAGAGTATATTGCGCAACAGTTGGCTCCTATCGATTCTTCTTCATCTTCAGGTTTTCACTACTCTGCCTGAAAGTGAAAATATGAACTGGCTTGTCGGGTTTTGCGAGCGTTTTAACAAGGTCAAAGCATTGAGAATATTGCTAGAATTTTAGCAAGAAATTTTATCAAGACTCAAGAGTGTCTGCAAGAAAGGGCAAGAAAGAGCCCTTGAAGATTACATTGAGGCATCAATTATGTTGCAATATGACAAATGAGAAAATATACAGTTGTGTATTTCTCTGTATTCATTGATAGAATACAATCAGGGCACTGAACTCAGATTGTCAATTAAACTGACTATTATTTAACAAATAAAGAAGCCTTAGCCATGTTTTATACTATCATAAAACACGATGGGCATTTGAGAACATGAGAGAAATGTTAAAGCACAAGCTGAAGGCGCGTGCTTTCAACATTTCTCGAGTGTTCTCAAATGATCAGAGTGTTTTATGATAGTATAAAACATGGATTGAAGGCTTCTTTATCTGCTTTATAATATAGATTTATACGCGCGATGAAAGGAACCGCCAGTTGAAAACAATAAAACACGGCAAACCATGTTATATACTCTGATAAAACATGGCTTTTTAGCCAATCAGAGCGCGCGTACTATCCTATCTATATTATAATGTATTATAGAACTTTGAGCCAACTAGATTACAGAGCTTGATTATAGAACTTGAGACAAGATTATATCACTCGCGGAGCCAAGAAGCCAGTTGTTGAGTTTGCTCATAAAATGTTATAAATGTATTTTCAACTGTTTAATAAAAACAATTATTGGTATTAATGATTAATGATTGTCTTGGGAATTTTCGAGCATTTTAGCAAACCTACTGAAGCATTTTATAATAATAATAATAATATTGCTTTATTTAACGAGGGTAACACTTAATATCATACAGATAATATACACGTGGCCCTCAACATAAAGAAAATAAATAAATAGATAATTAATAACAGTAACAACTAAGCACTAATAAAGACAGTTTCAGATTACAATAATCGTTGGAACAGTGAGGTTAACCTGCATAGTATGAGTTCAACTTGAATGAGAATGAATCTCTTGAGGCTGCTTGTTTTAGTTGAGTTGGTAGGTTGTTCCATAGAGAACTGAGCAGCGCAAAAACTGAAAGTTTTCTTGCCAACGGTTTGCTTAACCTTTAGTAGCATAAAGTTGTGGGCAGCGTTCCTCGTGTTAAGTGAGTGTGTGTCTTTCAGCAATTTGAATTTATTTCGGACGTATTCAGGCGTTTTACCATTAAGGGTCTTATACAACAGCTTAGTTTGAGGCGTTTTACTCGTGCAGGGAAAGGAATTATGTTCAAGTCCTTAAAAAGCGTCGAAGAAGGGGTATCCCATGGGGCATCAAAAATTATACGAGCTGCTCTTTTCTGCAGGCGGACCATAACTGTCCAATTCGCTTGAGAAGTTGTTCCCCAAATTGTGGATCCATAGTCCATGATGGGCTGGACGAGTGTGCTGTAATAGAGTATTCTTGCTTTTGGTGTTAGAAACTGTTTTATTCATCTGAGGAGGCCGAGTCTCTTGGAGATCTTGCCCTTAACGTACTCGATGTGGGTGTCCCAAGAAAGGCTAGTGTCGAGATAGATCCCAAGTTTATTTTGTGTTTGTAACTGATTCTAGTGAAAGGATTGTGCATTAGCATTTTAGCAAGAAAAAATGCATAATGTGCTAAAAATGCATGGGGACCCAATACCATGTCTGTCAAAGTTTGCCATCTGCCATTAATATTAAGCGTGTTAGCCATGAAAACGTAAGTCGTACAAGTGTTTTACGTCACTGTCAGCGCATGAGCACACACATCTCCTACATGGTTAACACAGCTGCTCGCTCACGTATAAATACTTTACAGTTAGTAACAAGAAGGGAACCGGGGTGAGGACTTGAGCACATCGATCTTCAATTGTCAATTAAATGAAATATCGATTACTATTACCAAGTTGCATTCCAAGCATTCCATTCTTCTAACAGCTTAGCGAGTGAGTTCCCCACATCCCGATATCCTAACACAGGTAATCCAGTAATAGGTCAGGTAAGTACCTCATGTAGGAAACACATCATTAATTGAGGTCAGGTAGGTACTTCGTGTAGGAAACACATAAACGTTTCACGTAATAACACACTAATATATATTACATCCACGAGTTTGCCATTGTGGCACTATGTTATTACTGATCAGAGCCTGCATTTGGTCTAAACAGCGGTAATACCTTTGAATAGTGGATTTAAAGTACTGAAAGCGAAACTCAATAAAGCAAAAGTACTCAAAGTGAAACTCGATAAAGCGAAAGTGCTCAAAATGAAACTCGATAAAGCGAAAGTACTCAAAGTTAAACTCGATAAAGCGAAAGTGCTCAAAATGAAACTCGATAAGGCGAAAGTGTTCAAAATGCCAAACTCGATAAAGCGAAAGTGCTCAAAATGAAACTCGATAAAGCGAAAGTGTTCAAAGGGAAACTCGATAAAGCGAAAGTGCTCAAAAAGAAACTCGATAAAGCGAAAGTGCTCAAAGGGAAACTCGATAAAGCGAAAGTGCTCAAAGTTAAACTCGATAAAGCGAAAGTGCTCAAAGCGAAACTCGATAAAGCGAAAAAGTGTTCAAAGTGAAACTTCGCTTCAGGCGTTCTATTTGGCAAACCGCGCTATATTTGAACGTGGAAAGATGGGACGAGGACAAAAAAAAAATTAGGTGGGAGTGGAGGAGAAGGCCGGAAAAACGAGGTGGGAGGGGAGGGATGCATTTCTGATTGGTACGGTACTGACAATACTGATATCTCCAGTGCAATTTGGCAAACTTCAGGAAAGAAGAGTTTGAAATCGCTCGAAGAGAGGTTCTCATATCACTATCTTGTGGCGGGTTTTCCTTCACTCTAAAGAAGGAACAGAAATAGGGTTTGCGACAGCTTAATTGCCTTTGGGGGATCTGAGACTTACTCGCCATTCTTCTAACGGACTTTTCCTTGTTCGTGTCAAAGGAAACTGACGAAGAATTAACCCTCTCATCGTTTGCCCTCTAAAAAGTATAATATAAGACGAAGTGACAGAGGCTAGAAGACTAGATTTACAACAAGAACAACAGTTAATTATCTTTATGATTTTAAACTTAATAATCCGACTAATTTTGGAGAAAGCGCGCATTTTCTGGAGCCTACTATCATACACACGGAAAAGTGAAATAAAATGTGCAACTCGTTATCAAGAGGATAATGTTCATTGCATAAATAAAATTATTTCAAGCACTACTATTATAACTACGGACTTCCTGTTACATATAATGTAAAAACTAGAATTTATTTATTTCAAATGTAAAGTGCTTTTTTCAGATTATTTCGCTTTATGTTCCCATCTCATGTGAAATGCTGTGAACGGACGCAGTTACATCGGATCAAATTGTTTAACAATTAAATTGATATCCAGTGGCTAGTTGTCATAATAGAAGTTAAAGGTTAAGAACCCAGTTAATTTTGGAGGAAACTTATAAAATTTGTACTGGTAATGGTTGACAGATCAGGGGCTAATCAGGAGGCGTTTTTCAAAATCACAGGCCTTGCTGGCAAGCATTCCTTCCCTTCTCCTCCCCTCAGCCCACTTCCCTTTCTGTCCTCGCCCCGTTCTTCTCTCGTTCAAATATAGCGAGGTTTCCCAAATAGAACGCGTGCAGGCTAAGGGGCCGACCATTTGACTTTTCAGGGGGGGGGGGGGGGGGGGGGGTGGGTGTTTTTGAAAAAAAATAACCTGCAAGCCAACGGTGGCGAAAAATTTTTTATCACATACATACTGAGAAATACGAATGGAATCACTCATGCGAAAACTCACTTCACAATTTTCCTTAGCCAATCAGAATCGCGAAACGAATTTTTCACACGTGCGAAAAGCGTTTCGTCCAATCAGAAAACACCTGCCAAAACATATCGGGTTTTCAAACTGGACTTGAGCTCGGAGGCGCCACTTTCATTCACTACGAAAGTTGGAGGTTTTGACTTTTTTTTAAACTAATGTAATATTGACCTGTAAACAGCCAACTAACGATGTTAACACACTTCCAAGTCAATTGAGGAGTATATTATCGACCAAGAAAACAAAATCACAAGAGCAAAAACTTAGAGAAACAGCCGTAAAGTTACTCAAAGAGACACAGAAGAAGCGAAATTCTACCGAAAGAACTCAACAGATATTGAGATAATCTATGTGAAATCATTCTTAGTGTCAAAAGAAAATACGGCGAAGATTACGAGCTTTCAATCCTTCGTGGAGTGATTTCAACTTCCATAGACCATCGACATTTGAAAAATCGTAAATATTCTGTGACAGAGAAAACCTACAAGGCGTGAGATGTCTGGAAACTCGTAGCGAACAACTTGGACAAAAGCAGGTATACTAATCTATTGACGATGTAAACTTGCAAACTTTATTTGTTGAATCAAAGATAGTTTCATATTGATGTTGAAAACTATTTCAAGGCTGATGTCAGTTTAGAAAGTACGATTTTCTTTCCATTTTGATTGTATCGAGCATAAATTTTAGTCTACGTTGAGTCGGATACGAAATGCAAAACAAAAAATTGAAAGCTACAAATGTACGTGTTCAATGACAAGACCTAAATAAAACCTGTTTGATACTGGAGAAAAATCTCAGTATATGTATGTAATAAACAAATTACAAAATGGAAAGTGCTTTTGTATGGTATTTACACACTTGTTTGTTTTCACAAAACTCACTCGCTCGTACCTCGCTCGTTCGTTTTGTGAAAACAAACTCGTGCGTAAATACCATACGCCAGCACTTCCCATTAAGTAATCTCTATGTACGAGATTTAAGACACTTTACGGCACCCTAATCAACGATTTCTGGCTAGGGCTCATAAGCGCTTTAAAGTAGGCGCTCCTTAATTGATACTGATACAGCTAAGAGCTTCCGTGGTAACCAAACACATGTCTTGAACATCTGTACCTGCATGAACCTGAATACAAAGCGAATATCGTTAAATCGGATAAATGAAAACGTTTCATACAACTACCGCACTTGAGCTCTCTTCAAAATTAAATTATTCCTTGAAAATTCAGTCGAACTGAATCTGCATGCGTTAGAGTTTCAATCAATTACAGGCACTTTCCTAAATATATATTTTACGCGGTTATGTTTATTTATTATCAAATCATCATCCAGAGATCGGTTTGAGTGTTAGTTACTGCGTGGTGAGCTTTCCTGTCACTTTTTATAACAGTTCATGTAGTAAATCCATGATATATCCTGACCAGTTTATTCTTGATCAGACTCGATGCTTAATAACAAATAAAAGGAAAAAGAAAGCGCGTGGGGACGATAATTTTTTTTTTACTTGGCCTAGGCGTAATTTTTAATTAACAGGCCCTGATATCGAATCCGGTCCGACTTTTAAAAGAGACCTAATTTGTGAACATTAAGAGAGTAAGAAATGGGCATAAGATAGAGTTTAATATTATCAATACCAAGCGTTTCTCCTAAACCGTTCAGTGTGATCTAATTTTTACCACTGGTTTGATATTTTTATGCATGCTGTTTCTGGTTAAGGTTGATACCTTCGGGGTGTGTTTCCAGTGTAAAATATGTAGCGACTCGAGGAAACATTGTAGATACCTCAACTATATATCATTTGAAAGCTTATGAAATGAGCTCGGCAAGAATATATATAAAGTTGAGTTATTTGAAAATCTCGAATTTTCCACCATTTTCCAGTCTAGTGAGATAGCTTCCTGGAAATGATTGGCCAAGACTGAGATCGATAAATGTTGGCGGGGCTTGAGATTCGCGCAAGCTGGTCAAATGCTCTTTCCTGCACTTCCGATTTTCATCCAAAATAGAGTTTTTTAAAAGCTCTAACTCAAAATGAATTTGTTCGATTTGTCTGAAATTTTCACAAAATGTCAAATTGATATCTCAGCTACAAAACCGTGTCGGGGAATTGGGAAATTCTAAAAACAGCTCTTGACGGCCTTTGCTGCGTATCTACTCAGATTATGTTTTCGCATAACTTTTGAACTAAATCGAAATCTTATATTTCCCCGACACTGTTTTGTAATACTCGAAAATTCCTCGAAAATTATATAAAGCAAACAGATTTAAAAACCTTAAAATATTTTCGGCGATGGAGCTCACCATCACAGTTTGATAGTGTGAAACTATCTGTCAAAAATTCCCGCCGACCTAAGCCATCGCATCCCGAAATTTTATATTAAAGTGATGCCCGAGTACAAAACACTTATGATCTCAAAACGATATTTGCACTGTCCTGAAAACTGTACTCGCAATAAAAACGATTTATTTTGCAATGCAAGCGTATAGGAATTTTTTTTGAGAGTATATTGCGCAACAGTTGGCTCCTATCGATTCTTCTTCATCTTCAGGTTTTCACTACTCTGCCTGAAAGTGAAAATATGAACTGGCTTGTCGGGTTTTGCGAGCGTTTTAACAAGGTCAAAGCATTGAGAATATTGCTAGAATTTTAGCAAGAAATTTTATCAAGACTCAAGAGTGTCTGCAAGAAAGGGCAAGAAAGAGCCCTTGAAGATTACATTGAGGCATCAATTATGTTGCAATATGACAAATGAGAAAATATACAGTTGTGTATTTCTCTGTATTCATTGATAGAATACAATCAGGGCACTGAACTCAGATTGTCAATTAAACTGACTATTATTTAACAAATAAAGAAGCCTTAGCCATGTTTTATACTATCATAAAACACGATGGGCATTTGAGAACATGAGAGAAATGTTAAAGCACAAGCTGAAGGCGCGTGCTTTCAACATTTCTCGAGTGTTCTCAAATGATCAGAGTGTTTTATGATAGTATAAAACATGGATTGAAGGCTTCTTTATCTGCTTTATAATATAGATTTATACGCGCGATGAAAGGAACCGCCAGTTGAAAACAATAAAACACGGCAAACCATGTTATATACTCTGATAAAACATGGCTTTTTAGCCAATCAGAGCGCGCGTACTATCCTATCTATATTATAATGTATTATAGAACTTTGAGCCAACTAGATTACAGAGCTTGATTATAGAACTTGAGACAAGATTATATCACTCGCGGAGCCAAGAAGCCAGTTGTTGAGTTTGCTCATAAAATGTTATAAATGTATTTTCAACTGTTTAATAAAAACAATTATTGGTATTAATGATTAATGATTGTCTTGGGAATTTTCGAGCATTTTAGCAAACCTACTGAAGCATTTTATAATAATAATAATAATATTGCTTTATTTAACGAGGGTAACACTTAATATCATACAGATAATATACACGTGGCCCTCAACATAAAGAAAATAAATAAATAGATAATTAATAACAGTAACAACTAAGCACTAATAAAGACAGTTTCAGATTACAATAATCGTTGGAACAGTGAGGTTAACCTGCATAGTATGAGTTCAACTTGAATGAGAATGAATCTCTTGAGGCTGCTTGTTTTAGTTGAGTTGGTAGGTTGTTCCATAGAGAACTGAGCAGCGCAAAAACTGAAAGTTTTCTTGCCAACGGTTTGCTTAACCTTTAGTAGCATAAAGTTGTGGGCAGCGTTCCTCGTGTTAAGTGAGTGTGTGTCTTTCAGCAATTTGAATTTATTTCGGACGTATTCAGGCGTTTTACCATTAAGGGTCTTATACAACAGCTTAGTTTGAGGCGTTTTACTCGTGCAGGGAAAGGAATTATGTTCAAGTCCTTAAAAAGCGTCGAAGAAGGGGTATCCCATGGGGCATCAAAAATTATACGAGCTGCTCTTTTCTGCAGGCGGACCATAACTGTCCAATTCGCTTGAGAAGTTGTTCCCCAAATTGTGGATCCATAGTCCATGATGGGCTGGACGAGTGTGCTGTAATAGAGTATTCTTGCTTTTGGTGTTAGAAACTGTTTTATTCATCTGAGGAGGCCGAGTCTCTTGGAGATCTTGCCCTTAACGTACTCGATGTGGGTGTCCCAAGAAAGGCTAGTGTCGAGATAGATCCCAAGTTTATTTTGTGTTTGTAACTGATTCTAGTGAAAGGATTGTGCATTAGCATTTTAGCAAGAAAAAATGCATAATGTGCTAAAAATGCATGGGGACCCAATACCATGTCTGTCAAAGTTTGCCATCTGCCATTAATATTAAGCGTGTTAGGCATGAAAACGTAAGTCGTACAAGTGTTTTACGTCACTGTCAGCGCATGAGCACACACATCTCCTACATGGTTAACACAGCTGCTCGCTCACGTATAAATACTTTACAGTTAGTAACAAGAAGGGAACCGGGGTGAGGACTTGAGCACATCGATCTTCAATTGTCAATTAAATGAAATATCGATTACTATTACCAAGTTGCATTCCAAGCATTCCATTCTTCTAACAGCTTAGCGAGTGAGTTCCCCACATCCCGATATCCTAACACAGGTAATCCAGTAATAGGTCAGGTAAGTACCTCATGTAGGAAACACATCATTAATTGAGGTCAGGTAGGTACTTCGTGTAGGAAACACATAAACGTTTCACGTAATAACACACTAATATATATTACATCCACGAGTTTGCCATTGTGGCACTATGTTATTACTGATCAGAGCCTGCATTTGGTCTAAACAGCGGTAATACCTTTGAATAGTGGATTTAAAGTACTGAAAGCGAAACTCAATAAAGCAAAAGTACTCAAAGTGAAACTCGATAAAGCGAAAGTGCTCAAAATGAAACTCGATAAAGCGAAAGTACTCAAAGTTAAACTCGATAAAGCGAAAGTGCTCAAAATGAAACTCGATAAGGCGAAAGTGTTCAAAATGCCAAACTCGATAAAGCGAAAGTGCTCAAAATGAAACTCGATAAAGCGAAAGTGTTCAAAGGGAAACTCGATAAAGCGAAAGTGCTCAAAAAGAAACTCGATAAAGCGAAAGTGCTCAAAGGGAAACTCGATAAAGCGAAAGTGCTCAAAGTTAAACTCGATAAAGCGAAAGTGCTCAAAGCGAAACTCGATAAAGCGAAAAAGTGTTCAAAGTGAAACTTCGCTTCAGGCGTTCTATTTGGCAAACCGCGCTATATTTGAACGTGGAAAGATGGGACGAGGACAAAAAAAAAATTAGGTGGGAGTGGAGGAGAAGGCCGGAAAAACGAGGTGGGAGGGGAGGGATGCATTTCTGATTGGTACGGTACTGACAATACTGATATCTCCAGTGCAATTTGGCAAACTTCAGGAAAGAAGAGTTTGAAATCGCTCGAAGAGAGGTTCTCATATCACTATCTTGTGGCGGGTTTTCCTTCACTCTAAAGAAGGAACAGAAATAGGGTTTGCGACAGCTTAATTGCCTTTGGGGGATCTGAGACTTACTCGCCATTCTTCTAACGGACTTTTCCTTGTTCGTGTCAAAGGAAACTGACGAAGAATTAACCCTCTCATCGTTTGCCCTCTAAAAAGTATAATATAAGACGAAGTGACAGAGGCTAGAAGACTAGATTTACAACAAGAACAACAGTTAATTATCTTTATGATTTTAAACTTAATAATCCGACTAATTTTGGAGAAAGCGCGCATTTTCTGGAGCCTACTATCATACACACGGAAAAGTGAAATAAAATGTGCAACTCGTTATCAAGAGGATAATGTTCATTGCATAAATAAAATTATTTCAAGCACTACTATTATAACTACGGACTTCCTGTTACATATAATGTAAAAACTAGAATTTATTTATTTCAAATGTAAAGTGCTTTTTTCAGATTATTTCGCTTTATGTTCCCATCTCATGTGAAATGCTGTGAACGGACGCAGTTACATCGGATCAAATTGTTTAACAATTAAATTGATATCCAGTGGCTAGTTGTCATAATAGAAGTTAAAGGTTAAGAACCCAGTTAATTTTGGAGGAAACTTATAAAATTTGTACTGGTAATGGTTGACAGATCAGGGGCTAATCAGGAGGCGTTTTTCAAAATCACAGGCCTTGCTGGCAAGCATTCCTTCCCTTCTCCTCCCCTCAGCCCACTTCCCTTTCTGTCCTCGCCCCGTTCTTCTCTCGTTCAAATATAGCGAGGTTTCCCAAATAGAACGCGTGCAGGCTAAGGGGCCGACCATTTGACTTTTCAGGGGGGTGTTTTTGAAAAAAAATAACCTGCAAGCCAACGGTGGCGAAAAATTTTTTATCACATACATACTGAGAAATACGAATGGAATCACTCATGCGAAAACTCACTTCACAATTTTCCTTAGCCAATCAGAATCGCGAAACGAATTTTTCACACGTGCGAAAAGCGTTTCGTCCAATCAGAAAACACCTGCCAAAACATATCGGGTTTTCAAACTGGACTTGAGCTCGGAGGCGCCACTTTCATTCACTACGAAAGTTGGAGGTTTTGACTTTTTTTTAAACTAATGTAATATTGACCTGTAAACAGCCAACTAACGATGTTAACACACTTCCAAGTCAATTGAGGAGTATATTATCGACCAAGAAAACAAAATCACAAGAGCAAAAACTTAGAGAAACAGCCGTAAAGTTACTCAAAGAGACACAGAAGAAGCGAAATTCTACCGAAAGAACTCAACAGATATTGAGATAATCTATGTGAAATCATTCTTAGTGTCAAAAGAAAATACGGCGAAGATTACGAGCTTTCAATCCTTCGTGGAGTGATTTCAACTTCCATAGACCATCGACATTTGAAAAATCGTAAATATTCTGTGACAGAGAAAACCTACAAGGCGTGAGATGTCTGGAAACTCGTAGCGAACAACTTGGACAAAAGCAGGTATACTAATCTATTGACGATGTAAACTTGCAAACTTTATTTGTTGAATCAAAGATAGTTTCATATTGATGTTGAAAACTATTTCAAGGCTGATGTCAGTTTAGAAAGTACGATTTTCTTTCCATTTTGATTGTATCGAGCATAAATTTTAGTCTACGTTGAGTCGGATACGAAATGCAAAACAAAAAATTGAAAGCTACAAATGTACGTGTTCAATGACAAGACCTAAATAAAACCTGTTTGATACTGGAGAAAAATCTCAGTATATGTATGTAATAAACAAATTACAAAATGGAAAGTGCTTTTGTATGGTATTTACACACTTGTTTGTTTTCACAAAACTCACTCGCTCGTACCTCGCTCGTTCGTTTTGTGAAAACAAACTCGTGCGTAAATACCATACGCCAGCACTTCACATTAAGTAATCTCTATATACAAGATGGCAAAAAGACGACAAGCCGGTTATCGGTACTTCATCTTTATGGATGATGACATACGTTTAGAGTACAATAGACGAGCTACTGAAGTAATGAAGAACAACGCCGAACTTCGCACTTTTGAAAAGTTCTTGCTGGAAGTAGAACCGGCAGTCGGGGTTGTGAACTATCTTACTTATAGTCAGGCTAACTGGTTTGAAATGTTACGGAAACACTGCCGAAATAAACCGAACGGTCCTCATCTCCCGTTAACTCATTTTGAACCTCTTATGAATGCTTTCCACAGTAATGTTATCGACCACGTTCTTCCATACCCGGAGATATATGATAAAGTGTGTTGGTGGCATGCCCATAGAGTTGTAGCAGTAGCTTTAGAAATCAAGTTCAGAGGACAGGTAGTGATGTTGCCAGACATTACAATCTTTAACCTCCAGCATCGCGACTACCCTCAAAACTGCAGTGCTAGCGACTTGCGGGTAACGATGGAATCTATTGATACACAGAAGCGCCTTGCACCGAAGAAGTATAGCCATCGTTCGATATTTGAGATGTTCAAGGCGAACCCTTATGGTTACTTACAAGGATATTGTTCAACAATCTGCATGGAAGTTGTTTCTCATCAATCGATCGAATCTTATGCTCACTTTAAAAGATACCCCAAGGACGGGGGAACGCTAGAGGACATTTTTCACATGAATAATCTTATAACGGCTGCCAAGGAAATGATAGATAATTTCAATGCGTTGATGTACTAGTGATACATTCTCACTCAAATATATTCGAAATGCAACAAGGGTACCGGAATCATTCACTGGTTAAATTGTTTAAGTGGTACGCTCTTGTATACTTGCAAGGGTATAACTTTAAGAAGATTGAAGTTGCTCACGAACGTGTAAAATACAAATTCCTACTTTTTGTACCAAAATTACCACTAGTTTTCAAAATACGTTTTATTAACTTATCTGCAACTCCGCATGAAACAAATTGGGTCAAAATATTGTAAAATTCAGAACTATGGGAGGTAGCGTAAGTTAGTTACCGTAAATAAATGTTTCTGAGAGGAGCAACAGTTTAAACAAAATCTAATCACACCATAATACTAATATCCACTTCCTTAAATTTCTTAAGTGGATTGACTGTCGTATCACGTGATCGATGATGTCATAATTAGAGAAAATAATTTAAGTGAAATGTGGTTGCGATGATAACTTATGAATAGGAAATAACCCTGCTGAAATATTCCTCTTCCAGCAGTATTTTAGACTATACGCTTAGAAAACGTGACTATCAGAAATATCAAGGGTACAAAAAGTCACTATTTTGCATATTTTTGCCTTGATAACGAACAATGTAAATCATCTTTTCTAAGCTGAAATAGGTAAAAGGCCAAAACTCATAAACACATCCACTCATTAACCTCACTGTTTCTCTTAAACTCTGAGCCGCGTTTTTAATTTACAGATTTCGTGGTCTAAGTCACGTGACACGTTTTACTGAACACAAACCAGTTGAGGGAGTCAAGAATGACGATATCTATTATAATGAGAAACTTGGCGCACTTACCGTATTTGACTGTTCTTAGATAAGGAAAACAGTTTTTACCCGAAATTTGATCCCTGAGCTTATTAAAATATGCTTGAGTTGCAAGGGACTGGTGCCAAGTGATAACATGTTTGCATGCTAACATGCAAGGAGGATTGGAAGGCTTTCCCATAATCCTTTGCGTAGCAACATCAATTTTCCCGGTCACGTGAGCAATTCATTCTGCGTTGAATTTCGTGGAGATCGGACCTCAGCAGCATAAATTTTCACAAAGCATCTCAAAACCAAAGTTTGTCCTGGGATTTTGACGTAAGTTTAGGCTAGGTATTTCTGGCCAATATTTTACAATGAAAGCCTAAGAAATATGGGAAAATATGCAGGGAATTACCTGCGATTTGAGTGAAAAGTTTTCAATTTTAGTTCGCGCAGAACGTCATACAATCTCGCCTGAATGCTGGGCTGTAGAAAGCGTAAATGAGCGGATTTATGACGGAACTAAAAAGAGAAATAATTTCTATCTTACGCATTGCAAATAATACATTGTTTTGTTTTCGAATTTTAGGGTAAAAACTGTAAGCAAGACTGAAGACGAACTTTGGACCCCACAGGTAAGGACGAAACCTAGTCAGTACAACAAGCACCACCATATGCACTGACTTGATGGCTTTCGACTTGGCAACGGCTCTGTGTATCGCCGGTTCCATTTTTACTTCGCTTCCATAGATAGAAAGTTATCTTAGAGTAAGATACAATGACTACGAGTAGTGGAACAGCAAAGGAGGCGACAAAGTTGCCAGTGACACCTATTTGTGTACGTATGTTTGTTGGAAAGTAACACCTTGTGAAAACAGATCGACAAACTTTTGTCGCGTTTGCTGAAGTGTTTAAGTAACTCCTGCATGTGCTAAATACTTTTCCTTCAGCTACAAATAAAATCCACATGGAACTAAAAGCAGCATACAGCCAGATAACTAGTAAGGGTAGTTTATAATTATGGTTTCTGACCCGGTTCTCCAACGGATGGAAGACGTTCTTGTGTCGATCCAGTGCAATCGCAGCAAGTGTGCAGAACGTCGCAGTCACAAATAGGTTCGCAAAAAAGTAAATAAGCTTGCACCTCATTGCTTCTTGAGTTACTTCACCAATGTCCCTGGGTTTATCGACGAAAATCTTAATTATAGCAGACATTATGATACGAAAAATGATATCGGTTACAAAAAGATGAAAGATGAGAATATTTGAAACATTCTTGAACAGACATTTTTCTTAAAAGTTCTCTTAAAAGAAGTATTTCATCCACTCAAATCTTTGCCATCCGTCAACAAAATCGTGTCAAATTTTCTCCAGTATATCTGAAAAGTATACTCTACTAATAGCCCACTTCCGCGATATGCTTTACTTTTCACGCACAAAGGTTTCAATACGAGGCCCCGTGCTAAATTTAATTTAGCACGGAGCCTCGTTTGAAACCTTTGTGCGTGACAATTAAAGCATATCGCGGAAGTGGGCTATTGGAGTTGTTGTTTTAGTCTTTCGTCGTGAGAAAGTTTATGGTTTGAGGGTTGACAGTGTTCCTTTAACACCAAAACCTGACATATTTTAGTAATGATAGTTTATTTACCCACATAACGCCTAGGAGTGACACCTCTTTGAAATTCGTGCAAACTCTCATGCGGACATGATGAAACTGATTGAAAATATACTGAGCAAGGAATTTTCAGTAACTATCATAGTGATATTGAACAAACTGGTATTGATGTACAGCCTTTTCAGTTTCCAGTCGTGACTCGTAGAAAATGTAATTTCTGACGTTTGAGCCGTCGCAGGAGCGATATAGTCAGAAATGGATATTCTGCCGGCACGGAAGAGAGGTTTGGAGGAGAGACAATAGCATTATGGGCAATGCTTTTAGCATATATAATGCTTCGAGCGGGAAAAGTAATCATTCTAGGCCAGTCAGCTCCACGCCGTTTGTTTGTAATTTATTTTAAATATCTTATTGTTATATCCACGGCCACTTTGCATTAATGTAGTAAGTTAATAGTTCTCTAGCTCTCGGAGAATTCGAGTTGCTGCAGTAGGTCGAGGTTTACGTTTCCGCACATTTCCACGTTTTTTGGCCACAACTCCAGGGTATCTGTCAGTTTCCATTAGTTAAGAATACAATTTATACTAATTAGTTAATTGTATTAAAATTGTATTAGAGTACGAAGTTGTCTGGCGACTATCCCACAATATACTATACTCGTGAAGTCTCTTGTCAGTGTAGTCAGAATTAGGCGTTTTTCACGGAGCAGTCACGTACTGATATATACTGTCCCTTTAACAAACTTTTGGGGAATTGTATGGCTGGGAAGTGACTAAAAACGGCAAGAATTCAAAACGAAAAGTTTCTCGATGTGCTGTTAAACCTTAACATCCACATGATTAAAACTTGTACCAGTTTTGAGGCAGTAATATTATCAGACGACTATCTCTACATAAGTATTCGTAATTATTACTTCTGTTCCTACAGTGACGTCATATTCCTACAACCATAATACCTACTTCACCTTACCCAGGGTTTAGGGTTGTTAGAGCTAATTAGTGATTCCTACGGTTCATACCGATAGAACAATCCTTCATTATTCTTGTTTGGGTCTCAACAGAGAATCGTGCCAAAGAATACATGTTAGCAATTGTCGAGGAGCGACTAACACATGGAAACCGCCAAGAGACTGGGGACAAGTCTATACCTCAGCTGACCGAGTTAGCTGTGAGATTCGCTCGACTAGTGGAACACAACGCGTCGGTGTATAGACCATTTTATGAAGATATCCTCGATAGTTTAAATGATTCCCCTTCCAATTAACTGCATGTAAACTGTAAATTAGTTTCCTAAACGTAACAGGAGTCATTACCCGGAGCGTCCATCTTGTCTTTTATTCGTGATGCGGCGTTTTTCCAGATCGAGATGTTTTTAGATTTAATTTCTCATTGTTCGCTTTCATCACGGAATGTTGTTAACGAAAGATGCCTCGTTAGTCTACTTCGAGTTATCACTACGCACACGGTAACATTGGCAAGGAGGCCAAGAGAAACTGGTAGAGTGATTTCAGGTCTGAAGGATGAAACGGCTGTGAAGAAATAAGGCGGGGTGTTGGTGCCGCCTTCACTCATTTTAGTATTGATGTAGGGATATGACGACACGATCCTGAGACAAGAAATAACAATATTCCAGAGAGTCTAAAGTTTTTACTGTTACATAAATATCTGTACACCAGGCCGCTGAGTTCCTCGAAGTCTGATTAGTGTTAATCCTGGGTTAAATTTTAACCAAGGAGTTTGGTTCTCTTGGTAAACTACAGCTAGGGACAAAGTCCTTGAAACACCCCCTTCCCCGTATTAATGTTGGGTGCAAAGTCAGAGTTGCAAGCGAGAGGTAGTCATTACGTACTTGTAACCAACATTGCACAGGGAGGATGGGGGCGCTATGGATGCAAAGTGTTTCAAGACTTTTGGTCTCAGCTGTAGTAGGTTAACTGCATTTCTTTTAGCTCCGAAGATCATTATAGCAATATGTAGACTTACAGGTGATATCTGTTCCTATCCAACTAAGTGGCCGGAGTTCCTCGAAGCCCGATTTTGTTCAGTCTCTTAATAAAAGGTGTGTTTCCTTATTCTAGGATTACAAGTAGAAATGTACTACTTATTCCTCATTAAATAATAGGTTTTTATTCCTAAATCAGTACTGAGTCCACGAGTTATACTATGAGTTACCCTTGAGATCAAAATAAAGAAATTTCCTTAATTCTCGATTAATCGGGCTTTCAGGAGCTGGGCCTTGATCTATTAACTGAGAAGTTAAACATAATGAAAACAGGCTTATCACCTTTTACAGGTTTTTGAATACCGTTGAGGTTGAGGTAGTGCAAATGATTGTCCTTACTTCTGAGGAAGATTCTTTGGAAGAACAGCTATAGTAACCCAACGTTGCCAATCAATTATAAAGTGAAGAAAAGAAAGCATGTTCATAGCATTTATGCGATCTTTTGATCCAGTTTAATGGTGATCTTATCAATATTGATTTGATTGCTTGTCTTTATTTTTTCTAGATCATACTAAAACTGTTTACAGCACCAGCAAGCTTTGTAAGCACTAAGAATCTCCCATCGAAAAGCATTGTTCTGATTTAGTTATTAATGTAAACAAAGTTTGGTTTTCCACTGGGGCTCGAGATTAAAAGCTTCACACTGAGTAGTACACCGAATGCGGATATAGCCGCGGCATAATGTTCAAGATCGATATTTTCAGGAGAGTAAATTCTGCATTTAAAAGGAAATGTGTAGTAGGTATATAAATTTGGAAGTGAAATATTGAACCCTGGCCGTTTTTATACAAGAGACGCATAATGCGTCTAGATGGGCAAAGAGAACTTAGTGCGTCTTCTTAGTTCGCCTAGTACAAGAGCGGGCACACGACGCATTATGCGGATGAACTAAGTTTGATAATCCGTCCAAAACGATCGACCCACTATCGAACTTAGTTCGTCCAGTCGCATAATGCGTTTTGATACTAGACGAAATAAGAAGATACACTAAGTTTTCTTTGCCCAAAAGAACTACAACAACTAGAAGCCATTCCCTCTAAACAATATGGCGGGATTTATCATCAACTTCGTCTCATACTTCCTCCCGCCTTTATACTAGTTGCACTAAGTTGTCTTTGCTCAAATCAGTACGATTAGACGCATTATGAGTCTCTGGGATAACATTTTAAATGCGTGAAACCACCAAAACAAGGCTAGTCGGTTCTTATTGCCGAATCTCATACAAAAGTGTCCAAATTTGCGCTGTGATATCTTTAAAGCGTTTCTTGCTATTTCATCCAAACTTTCCAAAACTATATAGACCCTTTGCACGTTACGTCATAGCCGCCATGTTGGTGTACAGTTAACAATAGATTCCACGTTAGCTTCTTTATGTTCTGTACACCAACATGGCCGCCATGACCTTTGTCATTTGAATCTCTCGGGATTGAGTGCAAGCCATCTATTGATTTCAAAGTGATCTTCTAGATGGTAGGGACAGTTTTTATAAGAAACTTTTGGTAAGCTAAATAAAAAATCGCAATATGAACATTTGGCGTACACGGCACAGACAGAAAAGAAAATAACTTGGGTCTGAGTATTCAGCTGAGAGAAAAAGGTAAAAACAAACATTATTACTATTGGTTTGACAGGATTTCTGAGCTGTCTCAGTCGGTTCTAGCTTCCCGGAAGCTTACAGTGAAATAATGAGTTAGGAATTAGAAAAAAACTGAGTGAAAAACATATAATTTTGATCCGGCTGCTGAGATGTCGGATACTCTAGTCAATTGTGTGCATGGAAAAACGTGCCTACAATACTGTTTTCAATAACTGAAGCGAAGTCACGAACCAAAAATCAACAGTAGATGATCGAACCAGTATTTTGTGACAGAGAAAGAGATTGTTGACACACTGGACAGGTGTCCAAAGAGCTATAAAGACAAAAAACTTCAGCACTTGAAAAACCTTTTGAATTTTTTGGGTAAATATAGAAATTGAAATATGGCATGGAAACTTTACAGGCTCAATTCAAAGGTAGCTGCCACATTTTTGTCTCTTTTTACTTCCTCCCACTCAGCAGTTTCAAGAAATGAAACTAATGCAAACATTTTCTTGAAGGGTGAAGGTTATCAATAAAAGCTTTTTCAACTCTCCCAATCTTTCCCGAGTGTTACCATGACTGTGGTAACACAGATAACATATTTTATATTTCCTTTATGAAATAGTAATAATAATGTAAAAATGTCGAAATGGGCTATTTCGGGATTTTAAAATTAATCTCCTCACAAGCCCGAACTACAGCTAACATAATTGTTTTAGTATAACGATGCCACAGAAATGAGTAAAATGCCCAGCCTCAAATTAGTTCAAAAAAGCTATTTACAATTAGTGAATACTTCGCGCGCGAGGCCAAGAAGCCATTTTGTCTCCGAGCCGGGAGGCGAATAGTTATTAACAATCAGACTGCGAGCGCGAGGTTTTAATCGGCAGGCCCCGAGTCAGCCCCGAGTCAGCCCCGAGTCAACTATCAAAGTCGATAGCAACCAAGAGCGAGCACCCGAGTCAACTATCAAAGTCGATAGCAACCAAGAGCGAGCAGTCTAACTGTTTTTGAAAAACCAATTCAAGCTACCGTTCTATCAACTTTGCGATCGAGAAGATTGTGGAAAAAACCTAGCCAAAAAGCAATCTTTTAAGTTGTTTTTTCCTCTGAGGTGCGCACGGTCGACTATCGACAGACGGCCACCTGGCTTTCCAATCAGATGGCAAGTTTCCGAACATATAGCGGCTGGGTTAATAATGCTAATATTCCGAGTCGGCAGAGCGCGCGAAAAGCGCTATTCACGTGTGTGGTATTCACCTGTTTCAAAAAAGGGTTGTCCCGGCCAAACGAAGAGCGACACTTCCTGTGAAAAACGGATAAACTACGGCGTAATTCGACAAATCGACTTGCAGGAGATCATTAATATTCGTTTTAAAGTTTGACTCCAAAAACCAATGAATCCACCAGACTTTAGCTACAACCACAATCCACTTCGGTCTGGGAACGTCGCTTGCCGGTTTTCGGGACAACGTTTTTATCTAAGGTGTATCGCCCTCCTGGAACTGATATCTCTCTCTTGTGTGAACTTGGTAAATCCCTGGAAAAAATTGTAGCCTTAGCAAAAAACCATGCAATATTTTTAGCTGGTGACTTCAACCTACCTGATATCAACTGGGATCAACTGTCTGTTAGACCTGGCGGTCGTGATGTCCACCACTGTCAACTACTTTTGGACATCCTGCATGACTACCACCTGAGTCAGCTCGTTGATGTACCCACTCGTACGACCGATACCACTGCAAATATTCTTGATCTGATTCTGACTTCTAAACCCTCACTCGTAAATGATGTCCAAGTTATACCAGGTTTCAGTGATCATGACATTGTTTCTGCCAATCTGCTGCAAAAGGCACCTCGAAATAAGTGTAAGCCTAGAAAGGTGCTTGACTACAAAAAAGGTGACCAAATCAATTTCCTGAAAGACCTTGCAAATGACTGCAATAATTTCCTTAAATCAGACCCTGAGTGTCAACCAATAGAAACTAACTGGGCTAAATTTAAGAATATGTTAATGTCCTCAGCTGCAAAACACTTCCCTACTAGAGTAATAAGACCTTCTAAACCTAACCCCTGGTTTAATAGAAATCTCCGTCGTATGACTAGGAAAAAGCAGCGACTGTATAATTATGCTAAACGCAAGAACACTCCTACCTCATGGAATAGATTTAAAGACTATCGTCAAAGACAAAAGAATGCATTAATCTAGCAAGGAATAATTATATTTCGTCTATCCTTTCTGAAAACGTAAATGAAAACCCAAAAAAGTTCTGGAAGCACATTAAGTCGCAGCGCCAAGATAGTGTAGGTGTTCCTCCCTTGAAGGTTAACAACAAGCTTTTTAGTTCTAGCCAGGATAAAGCAAATATCCTTAATGACCAGTTTAAGTCAGTCTTCACAAAGGCATCTGGTCCGGACCAAATTCCTATCCATCTATTGAAAATTGCTGGAAATGCCATAGCGCCAGTACTTCGGGTCATCTATCGTATCAACAGTCTTTGGATAGCGGAAACTTGCCTATAGATTGGACACATGCCTTCGTGTCTCCAGTTTATAAGAAGGGTTCTCGTTCTGATCCATCAAATTATCGACCAATTTCACTAACATGTGTTCTATGCAAGACCCTAGAGCACATCATCTTTACTAATATCATGAGTCATTTAGATCAATTTTCATTGCTATCACCTCTTCAACACGGTTTTCGCAAGGGTTTCTCCTGTGAATCCCAGCTTGTGTCTACCATTCATGATTTGTCTAGAAATTTTGACCATGGTATTCAGACTGACCTCATCTTACTTGATTTTTCTAAAGCTTTCGATTCCGTTCCGCATCAGAGATTGATGTCTAAACTTGCTTCTTACGGTCTTGATAATCATACCTTATCATGGATAAAAGGCTTTCTAGAAAACCGAACCCAAGTGACCGTCATTGACGGTGATTTCTCCAACGTATGTGCAGTGATAGGCCCTTTGCTATTTTTACTGTACATTAACGATCTCCTCCAATATTCGACTGTTTGCTGACGACTGCATAGTTTACCTGGAACTGTCGACTGCTTTTTCTCCGCTGCAACTTCAATCCGACTTAAACGCAATGTCGACATGGGCTGAGAAATGGCAAATGCATTTTAATAGCACTAAATGTTTTTCTATGCACATTTCTCGTTCCAAATCTCCAATTAAAACCACGTACTCTCTTAATGGGACAGCACTTAAGGAATCTAACCTTCAGCAGTATTTAGGAGTTTTCTTTTCATCCGACTTGCGTTTTAACAATCACTGCGCATACATATCTAAGAAGAGTAGTCGTACTTTAGATTTTCTTTCTAGAAATTTCTATCATTGTTCCCGCGAGGTCAAATCCAAATTATATCTCAGCCTCGTACGACCTACTATGGAATATGCTTGCATAGCGTGGGATCCTTACACACACCGGAATTCAAATTTACTTGAGAAGATCCAACGAAGAGCTGCGCGTTTTGTACACCGGGATTACTCCAGAGAGTCCAGTGTTGGTGCTATGCTCAAAAATCTAGAATGGCCCTTACTTTCAGTGCGTCGCGAATGTCTCCGTTTGAACTTTATGTATAAGGCTTCTCATGGTTTTAACGCAACTGACCTTAACGAATATCTCACACTTGCATCAAAGTCAGTCACACGCCGTAAACACAACTTAAAATACAAACATATTTCGACTCGGACCGATGTTTTTAAATTCTCTTTCTTTCCCAGGACTGTTCCCATCTGGAATGCTCTTCCAGAGGATTTAGTTATGTCCCCTAACATAGATACATTTTCTAAAAAAAATATGGCTTTCCTAAACAACATGCATAAAAATGACTAGTAATACCTACTTATGTCTGACTTAATCATATATATCATTATTATTTATCATCGACTGAATTTATATGTAAGTCTTAAATAGACACTGTAATTTTCTAAATATATGTAATGTAATTTTGTAATATATGTAAAGGCACTGTCTGCCACTATCGGTTTTGTAATGCAACAAGCTTTACCGATTAAACATACAGATACAGATACAGATACTAAACAACATAACGCAAACCGACGGTTTGCCGCTACAATGTTATGGTATACGTTTTGCAAACAGTGACGTTCGATTGACCGTATGCCGGAATAAGAATAATCATCACGAATCGCTCAAATTGAGATTTTTTGGCCACCGGAATACTAAATTTATTCTGAATATGTCGGCAAGCGTTTGCAGCTTACAGCGGAAATAAATAGTTCAGGCGGCATATTCAGTTTTCAGAGATTATTCCATCTATTCTTATTCTGGAATACGCTGAATCGAAATCACCCTTCGATAAAGTATCCCGTCCTCCCGTGAAGTCGTTACAAATCGAACTAAAATCCAGCACGATGCCACCGTCGTAGTTGTTTCCGGTTCGTGAATCGATGAGAATCTCAGGGTGATTTTATCCAGAAAAATCGCTCGAAGGTTCACATATTTGATATCAAATTTGACACCGAAAACTCAGCTATCCAAGCATGCAGTTAATTGTGGCATAGTTGTAAAAACGGTAGATTTGGTCAGCAGTTAAGCCTGCGAACATCACACTTCCGGTAAAATTTTCGCGCGAAAACCAAAAAAAACGCATGATTTCCATCTCACTCAGTAGCGTAAAATCACTATTTTTCCAAATGTCCGACGTTCTTAATATTTACAACTTTGAACGATTTTAGGCATCACATGAGTATTGACAGTGTCAAAAGCCTCCGGTATGTGAAAAATAAGTGTATTCACAGGGAAAACCGCTGACGTACCACAGACTCGTCATGACCGGAATAGTTGGCGATGGACCTGCACTTGATTTGGTTCTCAGAACTGGAAAGAGCGAGCAAAAGAGAGTAACCAGCGCAACTTTTCTCGGGTCCCCTAATCTCGGGTCTTTCGAATTCTAGGGAGCCCTCGAAAAGGAACGACATTCGCTCTTATCACACGGCGTCCATGTCCCAGGAGAATAAAACCCTTTGTTCTCCCCCTTCTAATCTCGTTCTGAAACCCATCAGTGCGAGGCTAAACAAAGCATTGCGATGGCCGGAAACGGTGTTGACGCAATGTGATTTCTGCCCAGTGCTCTGAATGTCAAAGTGAAGAAATTCAACCAAGCGCGGGTAAATGGCGGGAGTAACTATGACTCTCTTAAGTCTCAAGTTGTTTTTTTATTGATGTTAAGAAGGCTTTCGATTCAGTTAGCCACAATACGATAATCCTTGCCTTGAAGAGGCTAGGGGTCCCTAAACCCCTTTTGGGATATATTACTCAGCTCTATCAGAATTCCAGTACGATTTTTGAGGTAGTCCTAAGGCCAATTTAGCAACCCTGTGAAAGTTGCCTGTGGTGTAAAGCAGGGTGATCCCATGTCAGTGCACCTTTTTAATGCGGTAATCGACTGGGGGCTTGCGGAGTTAAACCCTAATATTGGGGTTTACTTCGGGAGCACTCTGGTGAACTGATTTGCATATGCTGACGATGTCGTGCTCCTAAGTTCTACGGAAAAAGGATTGTCTGAACAGTTAAAGAGATTCGAATAAAGCCTAAGCATGGGGGCTTGAAAATTAGTGCAGGGCCCAATGGCAAGTCGGCGTCACTAAACACAAAAACCGATGGAGCAATGATCCTGTTCCGTTTCTGTTTGCTAATAACGAAGTGGTTCCGGCCCTGAAGGCTAAAGATCACTACAAATACCTGGGTGTGCTGGTCTCTGCTTCAGGTATTAAAAGTTAAAGCCAATTTGATAGAAACCCTGTTAATTATCTAAAATGGCTTGATTCCAGTATCAGAGCCTCAGTGAGAACATGGCTTAAGCTCCCACACGACACTAACCGGGCATTTCTATATGCTAATGCCAAGGATGGTGGGTTGGGGATTACATGCCTTAGGTACTTAGTTCCTTTGCTAAAGAAGAGCCGCATGGAGAAAATGTTGGAGTCTGGAGATCTGATTGTTAAGGAGGTTACTAACCATCAGGAATACAAAAAGACCTATGTGAAATGGGCTGCGCCCATGACACTTAGGGGTTTCGCGGTGTCGTCTGGCATGTACTCTTAGCCTCAGCAAATGGAAAGGGTTTGGCATGTTGTAGTGAAGTGGATGGAATTCACTCATGGGTCTTCGATGGATCCATGAAACAATCTGGTGCCCAATTTATTGGGGCAATCAAGGTGAGAGGAAATATTCTTCCCACAAAGATCAGAGCATCTAGTGGTAGAAGTGGAGTGATTTCTGAGTGTGACGCATGCAAAAGACCAGAACATCTAAGCCACATTTTGCAAGTGTGCCCCAGGACCTGGGAGATCCTGGGACGCTAGGATTAAGAGACACGATGAGGTGAACGCCTATGTTGGAAAGTTGGCTGAAGGTAAAGGCTTTAAAGTTTTGCAAGAACCCGCGATTCCCACTATTGCGGGAATCAGGAAACCAGATTTGGTTATTGAGAGGAATGGCACGGCATATGTGGTTGACACTACTATTGTTTCTGATGGGATCAATGTTAACGATGCTCATTGGCGCAAAGTGGCTTACTACGACAATAAATGCTGAGGTGCGCTCCTATGTTACAGAGTTAGTTAATGCTGAGAGCATTGACTTCTCGAGTGTAAGTTTGAATTGGCGAGGTGCCATGTGCTCCGAGAGCTACAAATTTCTGAAAAGTAAGCTTGGTTTATCCCAGGCCCAAATCAGAGTAGTGTCAATTAAGACTCTCGAGGGAGGACATGGGATATGGTCGAACTTTCACCGTTCGACTTTTAAAGTGGGAGTTGGTTAAGGTTAGATTTTTTCTCGATATCACTATATTTAACTTATTACATAATAAGTTTGCACCGTAAAATGGTTTAGGCCAGCCATCAATTTGGTCGAAAGCCGTGCAGGCAATTTTTAACAATTTAGTATATTTTTTATGACTTTTTACTAATTTTAACTTAGATAATATTTTTATCAATAAATGTTTAATATAAGAAATAAAGATGCTAAATTAACTGTTAAAGCTAACATGAATCGTAGAACTAAAGCGAGGTGGCATCCCGTCACGTAGCTGTATCCAATTGTATTAGATGTGAGATTATGAGGTCATATGACCTGTTGCTAATAGCCAAATGTCTCGTCATCTAATTAGTGACGCGCATTAATGGATTAACGAGATTCCCACTGTCTCCACCTACTATCTAGCGAAACCATAGCCAAGGGAACGGGCTTGGCAGAATCAGCGGGGAAAGTAGACCCTGTTGAGCTTGACTCTAGTCTGACTCTCCAAGCAAAACTGAGTTACTCATTCTGCATGAAAATCTGGAAAAAAAACTACTCTATCAAAGCAATTTGAAGAATAAAAGTGTAAAAACAAGAATTAGAGAATTATATAAGAAATTGACTGAGCGGAGAGGATTGTATGTGATTTCGACCACTAACTGACGTCATCAAAACTGTTGCGCAATATACTCTCAAAAAAAATTCCTATTCGCTTGCATTGCAAAATAAATCGTTTTTATTGCGATTTCAGTTTTTTCGGGATGCGATAATGACTTAGCTCGGCGGGAAATTTCGACAGATCTCAGGAGTTAGCAAATTTCCTCTGGTTTTCCGTGGTGTGGACTCTTATTTACCACGATTTATGTCATCACATGGTCAATATTTGTTGTGGACTCACAAGGCGCAGCTGAGTGTGTCCACAACAAATTTTGACAATGTGATGACGTAAATCGTGGTAAATAAGAGTCCACACCACGGTAAACCAGAGGAAATTTGTTTTTTTTACAACAATATTAGAAAACGTACAAGGAAGTTTCGTTACAAAGCGTGACAGCTTTGAAAGAGCCAGCGTTGTCTATAACTTTCTCGCGTCAGCACCGTTGTCTGGACTCTCATTTACCACCGCACATCGACCAATCAGATCGCGAGATTACCAGCAATTGTGGTAAAATACATACTATCCAACTATGATGGTAAGCTCCAGCGCCGAAAATATTTTAAGGTTTTAAATCTGTTTGCTTTCTATCATTTGGAGGAATTGTATTACAAAACAGTGTCGGGGAAATATCAGATTTCACTTCACAAGCATTGCAGAGAAATATTCGATCACTGGAGAAAATGTCAGCATAAGGGTTGACAAACTAAGATCTTTTGTCCAATCAAAGAAAATCAGCACGGAACCTTTTTCCATTCTCCTGGCTTCTGTGAAAGATATTGCTGAAATCCTACTTGTCATTCCTGCAAGCAAGGCCACTGGCACAGATAACATTTCAGCTAAGATGCTGAAATTGGCTGGTGCAGCAATAGCTCGACCATTGTGTCATTTAGTAAACTGTTCTATAACCTTGAAATCATTTCCGGGTGTTTGGAACTGCTAGGGTTCGGCCTTTGCATAAGGGGGATGATGCATCAGAGATGGATAACTATAGACCGATTTCTATACTTCCAGTGCTGTCAAAGGTTATGGAAAAGCACGTGCATGCGTCTTTGTATAACTATCTGTGTATAAACAATCTACTTTATAAGTATCAGTCTGGTTTCAGACGGTACCACTCTACTGAAACAGCCCTCATCAAACTCTGTCAGTCATAATGTATTACTTCGTAAACTGGAAGCTTATGATCTTAGTGCGGAAGCCGTGTCCTGGTTCGCTTCTTATCTTCAAGAGAGACAACAATATGTTAGTATGGGGGGATACTCTTCTCCAATGCTACCTCAAGTCGCTGGGGTCCCTCAAAGGGTCTGTGCTTGGGCCGTTGCTATTTCTTGTGTTTATTAACGACTTGCCCCTTGAGTCCGGGGAAGTAACTACTGATATTTACGCTGATGATACCACTATTACTGCCGCTGCGGATTGGTCTAGGTCTTCAGAGCTAAGTTCAACTATGAACTTGGCCATGGAATCTATCACAAACTGGACTTCAGAGAACAGATTGTCCATTAACCAATCTAAGACTAAATCTGTATTGTTTGGCAGCAAGCGGATTCGATCGAAGATGCCACCCGTCAACAGAAAATTAACATCACGCTGCCTGGATCAGGCACGCCTATCTCTCAGGTCAAGCTTCTTGGAGTCACTCTTGACCAAGAACTAACATTCGACGACCACGTGGAAAGTTTGGGGAAGAAACTCTCAAAAAGGATAGGGCTGCTCTAAAGAATTAAGAACTTCCTCCCACACGAGGAAAGAGTGAACTTTTATACCGCGACAATTAAACCGGTATTAATGTACGGTAGCTCTGTTTGGACTTTGTGTTGTAGATCTAATTTAGATTCTAAAACGAGCTGCAAGAGTAATTTTGAATGCAGATAACCGCGCACGATCCGTTCCTCTTTTCAATAAACTTAAATGGCTTCCGTTCAACAGACACTGTATTGTACTCAAGAGACTGTACGGAAATCTGCCTGAATATATGGACGAGATATTAATTAGAAATAGTGATATTCATCAACGAACTACTCGATATAACGAAGTCAATTTTATATGTCCTCGGTATAAGTTTGAAACAGAAGCTGGTCGATCTTTCACAGTACGAAGCATAAAAGAATGGAACTCCCTGCCTTTAGAAGTTAGAAAATTGCCATCCGTCAACTCTCTCAAATCTACTCTTTTTTTAAAAAGCTTTAGAAGACCAGTCTCAGATAGACCATTTTTAATCCTAAATTCTAAATTAGATTTTATTAATTAGATCATTGTATATTAAGCAAATTAGATATATTTGGATAAAAATCGGAAGTGCAGAAAAGAGCATTTGACCGCTCCTCCAACAATTATCGATCTCAGTCTTGGCCAATCATTCACTAGACCGGAGAAAAGGGATGGCGGAAAATTCGAGATTTTCAAATAACTCAACTATATATATTCTTGCCGAGACAATTTCATTAGCTTTCAAATGATATATAGTTGAGGTATCTACGATGTTTTATATAATATTTACACTGGAAACACACCCCGAAGGTATCAACCTTCAGAAACAGCATGCATAAAAATATCAAACCAGTCTCGGATTTCAATTGTTTTCTCAATATTTGGATCCCTTGATGAAACACACACTACAATTCGTGTTTGAAATAGTACTTCAAACAAAGCTCCTCGGATAAGAAATAGTATAGGTAAAATATATATTTAGGAAAGTTCCTGTAATTGTTGAAACTGTTGTTAACATGCAGATTCAGTTCAACTGAATTTTCAAGGAATAATTTAATTATGAAGAGACCTCAAATGCTGTAGTTGTATCAGACGTTTTCATTTGTCCGATATAACGTTCGACGATATTTGCTTTAAATTCAATTTCAGGTAGATGCTCAAGACATACGTTTGGTTACCACGGAAGCCCTTACTTTAAGTTTATTGTCTAACCTCTTTTGTTTATTTTTAAGCCACAGTCTTCGATCTTGAGCCTTCGTGGCTACTGAACGAGTGAAATGTTTCGATTTGCGTTCTTAAAAAGACTTTCGGTTTGTTGCGGCGTATTTCTCCTGGTTTTGCTTTTAATAACCAATATTTACTTGATTTCAATGCCACTTATTTTTCGAAGAGATTCACAATTAACCTCTTCATACGCTAACACTATTAAGCATATTAATGGTGTGAGAAAACAACAAGAAACGATGGCTGCTTCATCAAAGCAATTTAAATTTACTCCACTTAAGCGATTTCTATACCTTGTACAAACCGAGAAGTGTTTGCCGGAGTATCTCTCGGCACCCGAGCAGCTTGGGAATCAGTCTGCGTGCAGATGTGATACAATAATTCTGAGTTTCAAGGCAAGATGCAAAGAAACAAAGACGCCTGCCATGCAGTATGTGTTTGCTCCGAATACGAGTTGGGCATCAGGAAGAAACCTGCTGTACAAGATGGCAAAAAGACGACAAGCCGGTTATCGGTACTTCATCTTTATGGATGATGACATACGTTTAGAGTACAATAGACGAGCTACTGAAGTAATGAAGAACAACGCCGAACTTCGCACGTTTGAAAAGTTCTTGCTGGATGTACAACCGGCAGTCGGGGTTGTGAACTATCTTACTTATAGTCAGGCTAACTGGTTTGAAATGTTACGGAAACACTGCCGAAATAAACCGAACGGTCCTCATCTCCCGTTAACTCATTTTGATCCTCTTATGAATGCTTTCCACAGTAATGTTATCGACCACATTCTTCCATACCCGGAGATATATGATAAAGTGTGTTGGTGGCATGCCCATAGAGTTGTAGCAGTAGCTTTAGAAATCAAGTTCAGAGGACAGGTAGTGATGTTGCCAGACATTACAATCTTTAACCTCCAGCATCGCGACTACCCTCAAAACTGCAGTGCTAATGACTTGCGGGTAACGATGGAATCTATTGATACACAGAAGCGCCTTGCACCGAAGAAGTATAGCCATCGCTCGATATTTGAGATGTTCAAGGCGAACCCTTATGGTTACTTACAAGGATATTGTTCAACAATCTGCATGGAAGTTGTTCCTCATCAATCGATCGAATCTTATGCTCACTTTAAAAGATACCCCAAGGACGGGGGAACGCTAGAGGACGTTTTTCACATCAATAATCTTATAACGGCTGCCAATGAAATGATAGGTAATATCAATGCGTTGATATACTAGTGACACACTCTCACTCAAATATATTCAGTCGAAATGCAACAAGGGTACCGGAATCATTCACTGGTCACTGCATGTTAAATTGTTTAAGTGGTATGCTCTTGATCTTGTATACTTGCAAGGGTATAACTTTAAGAAGATTGAAGTTGCTCACGAACGTGTAGAATGCATGAAGTAGGACCAATTCCTACTTTTTGTACCAAAATTACCACTAGTTTTTTTAAATACGTTTTACTAACTTATCTACAACTCCGCGTGCAATAAATTTGGTCAAAATATTGTAAAATTCAGAACTATAGGAGCTGGTGTAAGTTAGTTACCGTAAATAAATGTTTCCGAGAGGAGCAACAGTCTAAACAAAATCTAATCACACCATAATACTAATATCCACTTCCTTAAATTCCCTAAGTGGATGATTGTCGTCTAATCACCTGATCGATGACGTCATAATTAGAGAACTGAAAATAATTTAAGTGAAATGCGGTTGCGACGATAACATATCAATGAATGAATAGGAAGTAACCCTGCTGAAATATTCCTCTTCCAGTGTTTCAGACCGGCCACGCTTAGAAAACATGACTCTCAAGTAAAGATAACTATTTTGCATATGTTCGCCTTAATAACTCGTTAACGAAACGCTGTAGTCATCTTAGTTTTCTAAGCTGAAATAGGTAAAAGGCTTTAATCCTTAACCACACCACTCATTATCCTCACTGTTTCTGTTAAACTCGGAGCCGCATTTTTGCAGATTTACAGATTTCGTGGTCTAGCACGTGACACGTTTTACTGCACACAAACCAGTTAAGGGGGTCAAGAATGACGATATCTATTATAATGAGAAATTTGGCGCACTTACCGTATTCCACTGTGCTTAAATAAGGAAAACAGTTTTTACCTGAAATTTGATCAGTAAGCCAGGCCTTAAACAAAAGAAATCGAAAATGTATAAATGTCTGTTCTTTTCGTTCAGAATCGGCGTACTGTATATTCACTAAGTAACGAATTATTTGACCAAGTTTTGTGATATGATTGTGTTTCAGACGGGAGCTAAGAGCAAAAAATGTACTTCCCTAGCCAGGTGCATGGTTAAAAAAATTCTTTGCGAGCATTTGTGTTAAGCACAGCATATGTATCTTCAAGTTGCTGTGACTTCATTTTTGGGAGACATGTTGCTATGCATCCAATCATGTGATCAGTCACACCTTCTTCTTGTTCATAATGAAGGACATCGCTTTCCAATCATAGATAACCTGTAAAAAATTATCCTGATCAAAAGATAAGGTTTTTTCACATGCAATATTCAACTACAATGATTTCTAACATCCTGTAAAATAAGTTTGAGTGCAAACAGAAGAGGTCACATGACATGAGTACGGTGGTGTTTAACCCTTTGGTGCCTGAACGTGTTTGAGCTCAATTGGTGAAATCCTGAGTGGTAACTCAACCCTCCCCCCTCCGTTCAAGTTTGGCTAGCCCGGGATAGTTAAATACTGCTGACTTTTTAAGCCAAGGGCTCAAACGTTCCCCACAATGCCATTCGGGAGAATTCTGCGGACTCTTCGACGGTAGGTATCGCTTCTTCTGTAGGGTTTCCAATGAAATCTGCTCTAATTTTGGACAAAAAAGCCACTGCAAGAGAGCTAGATGACATCATTAAGTCTGAGGACGGCTGAAAAGTACTTGGTTTGCTGTTAGTAGGCTGTGTAAGGGGATTTCACTGGGTTTCTCTGTTGTGTTTGTGTTTTGAAACACATCAAAAAATTCTTCAGTGAAACCCTTGAAATTCTGCAGTTGGTGATCTTTTTTCCCTGCTCAACCTATTAGGATGTGTTTTTGTCATTTTAAAGCAACGGCTTGGGTCTAAATCACCGCTCTTGGTTGTAGGGGCAAACAAATCCTACAGGAGTGCCGGGGAGGGGGGGGGGGGGGGGAGCCCTTGTGAATATGTTTTATTATCCAGCATGCAATTGGAGGTGGGAGCAGGAAAACGTGGTAGAGTGAAATGTAGTGTGGCGTGGTTCACAGTCGCTTGGTGTGTTTTGTGCAAACAAACCAGGTGGTTGGAAAGATTAAACAAGATACTGTAACGACCGAGTACTGATTTGGTGTTTGCTTTTGATTTCAAGTGCGAATGTGAAGGATTTTTTTGAGCCGATTTTCAGCTCCTCAAAATTCCCGAAAATCGAAGAAACAAAAAGCAACTGATCTCCAAAAAAAATGAGTTTTTCTCCAAAGTGGGAGTCGTGGGAGAGTCAAGCGATCCTTGTTATAGCTCTGGATTTGAACTCATTCGTCCCTTGAAATAATATGGCAACATCGTGTCTAGATTTGATGCAATAATTTAAAACAAATATGTGATTTGTTCTTGTTGTCTAAGTGGCCTCGGTTACAGTAGTCACACGTACAGTAAGAGGTGAATTATTTTTAATGTTTTGGTCACTTTAAAATATAGTCAACAAATCAATGAAGCCACGTGTGTCACCGTTCGCAACAAAAACAAAGCATCCATCTAACGGTTGTTTGAGCCAATCAGTGTCGAGTACGATACAACTTGGCCGAGGTCTGATCCGGTAAAAGGCAAATTTGGTGACTAGTTTTGAAGTCGGAGTTTTTCAATAAAGAAAATCGCGCGGATATGTTAGTATTTGTAAGTTGGAATGCTCTGTTTTCGTTCTGCAATGTGATTGGTTCTCGTTGTCTAAGTGGCTTCGGTTACAGTTATGTATAGTCACAGAGTAAGAGGGAAATTAATGTTAATGTTTTGGTCAACAAATCAGTGAAGCCATGCACGTGCGCTGCTCACTTATCCAATGGAATTTTTATGACTATGGAACTGATCCATATATTACTCTTAAACAAGCGAAAGCTATCTAATTTTCTATCCAGTCCCAATGATTGCTAAGTCAGAATGATAAGTCATCTCCACTGGTTTGATAATTACAGACTCCTTCACAAGGTTTTTACGATGAGATACACTAAGATGCTTCATTTCTATTCTTCGATCACGTGATTCGTTTGGAGGCGAGATTCTACGGCCTAACGAGTCTGGGCATGCGCAGTGCAACAGTTTGAAGAAACGACCACAACAACAGCAGAACGTCATACAATCTCGCCTGAATTCTGGGCTGTAGAAAGCGTAAATAAGCGGATTTATGACGGAACTAAAAAGAGAAATTATTTCTATCTTACGCATTGCAAATAATACATTGTTTTGTTTTCGAATTTTAGGGTAAAAACTGTAAGCAAGACTAAAGACGAACTTTGGACCCCAGGTAAGGACGAAACCTAGTACAACAAGAACCAACATACGCACTGACTTGGCTTTCGACTTGGCAACGGCTCCGTGTATCGTTCCATTTTTACTTCGCTTCCACAGATAGAAAGTTATTTTAGAGTAAGATACAATGACTACAAGCAGGGGAACAGCAAAGGAGGCGACAAAGTTGCCAGTGACACCTATTTGTGTACGTATGTTTGTTGGAAAGTAACACCTTGTGAAAACAGATCGACAAACTTTTGTCGCGTTTGCTGAAGTGTTTAAGTAATTCCTGCATGCGCTAAATACTTTTCCTTCAGCTACAAGTAAAATCCACATGGAACTAAAAGCAGCATACAGCCAGATAACGAGCAAGGGTAGTTTATAATTATGGTTTCTGACCCGGTTCTCCAACGGATGGAAGACGTTCTTGTGTCGATCCAGTGCAATCGCAGCAAGTGTGCAGAACGTCGCAGTCACAAAGAGGTTCGCAAAAAAGTAAATAAGCTTGCACCTCATTGCTTCTTGAGTTACTTCACCAATGTCCCTGGGTTTATCGACGAAAATCTTAATTATAGCAGACATTATGATACGAAAAATGATGTCGGTTACAGAGAGATGAAAGATGAGAGTATTTGAAACATTCTTGAACAGACGTCCACTTCGAGTTATCACTACGCACACGGTAACATTGGCAAGGAGGCCAAGAGAAACTGGTAGAGTGATTTCAGGTCTGAAGGATGAAACGGCTGTGAAGAAATAAGGCGGGGTGTTGGTGCCTCCTTCATTCATTGTAGTATTGATGTAGGCATATGAAGACACGTTCCAATCCATGTTGCCCTGCAGAGACAAGAAAGAACAGTATTTCACAGTCTAAAGTTTTGACTGCCATAAATATCTGTACACGTACCAGGCCTCTGATTAGTGTTAATCCTGGGTTAAAGTTTAACCGAGGAATTTGGTTATCTTTGTAAACTAGGTGTGTTTCTTCAACGTAGACTTACAAGTACAAAGGTACTACTCGTTCCCGACATCGCGAGCAATATAAGGTTTTATTAAATAAATCCAAATTATTAGCCCACGAGTTAGCAAATCAAACTAAAGGTTACCTTAATACTGGATTAGCTTTTAATCGAGCTTCGATGAACTGGGCTCAGAAAATAGCCCGTCAATTTAAACCGAAGCCGTTCAATACTAACAAGGTACAATCTGCGTGAATTTATTGAAGAGTGCAGGGTTACCTGTGCTATCCATGTGGCATTATTATACTGAATACAGTGAGAACTAGTATCCATGTTAAATGAGATCTTACATCTCTATATATCAATTCCAAACCTGCCCTCTTCTCTTTCTTTTTATTTTCTTCTTATTTTCCTTAATTTCCTTACTATATGAAGAGTCTGATATCATTTCCGGTAAACCTGTCCTCGTATATTTATTCTGATGGTAGTGGCTAACTCGAAAGCTTCAATGCTACTTTGGCCACTACACACAATTCCTGTAAACCATATATAGTACTTTTGTTAATTTTCTTTTCTCGCAGTAAACCTATGTCAAAATTTCATACCTATATGTACCTGTAAATAGTGTAAAATAAAGAACCTTGAACCTTGAACCTCCCATCGGCATTTGTGGAGCATTTGACATTTTTGAATCAGAACGTTGCAAATGCCCCACCGTGGGGTCAGTATGCAAAAGCCAAAACGAATGCAAATCTCCGACTTATAAACATTGATGAAAAATTCGCTGTCTTAGACTCTTTTTGACAAATTTCCCAACCCCCGGGACAGACTGAGTTGCCAAATGCCCCACGTATGCTCGGGAGGGGAGATGAACAGGTTTGGAATTGATAGAGACATTACTTTATTTTTAAAAACCCGCTTATTTCATGCATTTCCCGTAATCCGTAATGTTCGACATACTATACATTTTATGTGTTTACCTGAATAGTCACAACTGATTTTACACTTGGTGTCAAATGTCACAAAAAATACGACTTCAGTGTATCACTTATCGTATCGTCCCGTGACTGGAAAATTATGTGTTGGTACATCAAATTCCGGGTATTAAAACTAGTCGGTTAACATTTTTTTAGCTCCGAAGATCATTATGGCAATATGTAAACTTACAGGTGCTTTCTGTTTCTACCCAACTCAGTGGCCGGAGTTCCTCGAAGCCCGATTTTGTTCAGTCTTGATAAAAAGTGTGTTTCCTTATTCTAGGATTACAAGTAGAAATGTACTACTTATCCCTCGTCAAACAATACGTTTTTATTCCCAAATCAGTAGTCCACGAGTTATACTATGAGTTACCCTTGAAATCGAAATAAAGAAATTTCCTTAATCCTCGATTAATCGGGCTTTCAGGAGCTGGGTCTTGTTCTATTAACTGAGAAGTTAAACATAATGAAAACAGGCTTATCACCTTTTACAGGACTGGTTTTTGAATACCGTTGAGATTGAGGTAGTGCAAGTGATTGTCCTTACTTGTTCTGAGGAAGATTATTTGGAAGAACAGCTAGTAGTGCATGAGTTAAACCCAACGTTGCCAATCAATTATAAAGTGAAGAAAAGAAAGCATATTCATAACATTTATATTTATGCGATCTTTTGATCCAGTTTAATGGTGATCTTATCATGATTTGATTGCTTGTCTTTATTTTTTATAGATCATATTAAGTGTTTACAGCACCAGCAAGGTTTGTAAGCACTAAGAATCTCCCATCGAAACGCATTGTTCTGATTTAGTTATTAATGTAAACAATATAATGTTTTGGTTTTCCACTGGCCGGCTCGAGATTAAAAGCTTCACACTGAATAGATATGTCCGCGGCATAATGTCCAAGCTCGATATTTTCAGGAAAGTAAACTCTGCCATTTAAAAGGAAATGTGTAGTAGGTTTATAAATTTGGAAGAGAAATAGTGAACACTGGCCGTTTTTATAGTCTAGAGACGTCTAGACGTATTTGGGCAAAGAAAACGTAGGTCGTCTAGTATAAAAACGGGCACAAAACGCATCATGCGACTGGACGAACTAACTATCGAACTTAGTTCGTCCAGTCGCATAATGCGTATTTATACTAGACGAACTAACTATCGAACTTAGTTCGTCCAGTCGCATAATGCGTATTTATACTAGACGAACTAACTATCGAACTTCGGGGTGGGTGTTTTTGAAAAAAAATATCCTGCAAGCCAACGGTGTTGAAAAAGAATATCCTGCAAGCGGAAAAGCTTTGTTCTGGCTCCGCTTTTTTCGCAAAAAAAATTCGTGCAACAACAATGCTAAAGTCAAATGGTCGGCCCCTAAGAAGACGCACTAAGTTTTCTTTGCCCAAAAGAACTACAACAAGTAGATCTAGAACCATTCCCTCTAAATAATATGGCGGGATTTATCATCAAGTTCGTCTCATACTTCGTCCCGCCTTTATACTAGTTGCACTAAGTTGTCTTTGCCCACTACGATTAGACGCATTATGCGTCTCTAGTATAACCATTTTAAATGTGTGAAAACACCAAAACAAGGCTAGTCGGTTCTGACTGCCGAATCTCATACAAAAGTCTCCAACTTTGCGCTGCGATATCTTTGAAGTCTTTCTTGCTATATTATCCAAACTTTCCAAAACTATTGATTCTAGACGATAGGGGCAGTTTTTATAAGAAACTTTTGGTAAGCGAAATAAAATATCGCAATATGAACATTCGGTGTATACGGTACAGACAGAAAATAAAATAATTTGGGTTCGAGTATTCAACTGAGAATAATTAACAATTATTCACCGAAGTGGAGGTGAATAGTGGTGGATATCCACCACTATTCACCGACACTGAGGCGAATAATTGTTTTAGTATATACCACAAATTTGAATTATAGCCAGCACCAAATTGTTATTTTATTTTCTATCAAATGGACAAAATCTCGCGCGAGGTGATCGCTGCTTCGCTCGGAGGTGAATATGAAATCATATTCACTGTTTGAGTAGCCAATCATGTGGTGTATACTAACAAACATTATTACTCTTGGTTTGACAGGATTTCTCAGCTGTCTCAGTCGGTTCTAGCTTCCCGGAAGCATACAGTGAACATGATAATGAGTTGGAAATTAGAACGGCAAGTGAAAAACTTTCATATCATTTTGATCCGGCAGCTGACATGCCTACAATAGTTTTTAATAAAAGCGAAGTCACGAACCAAGAATCAACAGTAGATGATCGAACCAGTATTTTTTAAATTGACTTTTGACAGAGAAAGAGATTGTTGACACACTGGACAGGTGTCTAAAGAGCTGTAAAGACAACAAACTTCAGCACTTGAAAAACCTTTCGAATTTATTTTGGTAAATATAGAAATTGAAATATGGCATGGCAACTTTACAGGCTTCTAAGGTAACTGCCACATTTTTGTCTCCTTTTACTTCCTCCCACTCAGCAGTTTCAAGAAATGAAACTAATGCAAACTTTTCTTGAAGGGTGAAGGTTATCAATAAAAGCTTTTTCAACTATCCCAATATTTCCCGAGTGTTACCATGACTGTGGTAACACAGATAACATATTTTATATTTCCTTTATGAAATAGTGATAATCAGTTTTAAACTATTTTGGGATATGTAAATTAATTATCCTGACAAGCCCGAGCTCTAGAGCTAAAATAATTGTTTTAGTATAATGATGCCACACAAATGAGTCAAATACCCAGCCTCAATTAGACTGCGAGGTTGAGGTTTTAATCGGCAGGCCCCGAGTCAACTATCTCATCTCATATTTATTAATCCTTTTAGTATAACACTATGCAGGATATTAAAAGCGGTCGATGGCAAAATAAATACATAAATAATAAATAAATATTATAGTACTTCAAATAACAACAGATAAATTATTAATATAACTTAGAGTAAACGTGGTTTCACTCAACCCTTGAAAGATATCCAACAACCAGCATCTACTTTTGTTGAAATAACTGGAACGGTTGGATAAAATCTAAACCATCCACTATTTCACCATCAATTTCATGGGTTAAGCGAAGTCACTCCAAAGTTCAAGTCTGCAATATATATTATTTGTTTCGTATTAAATAGATAGAAGTTAGTAGATTCTGACCACTGGAAAAGCTTCCCTTTGGAAGATGGCTGCGTTTGCTGCCGTGACAGCAGATAGTGGTAATGCATTCCATAAAGGTATTATACGAGGAAAAAAAGAGAACTTATAAGCATTTATATGGGTAGAAATATGTCTAAACTTGTATGGATGGTATGAGCGAGTTCTATAATCAGAATATTGTACAGAACTAGGGAAGGGTAAGTTAACTATATTATTTACACTTTTGTACATCATAGTAGTATCTACGTGTTTCTAAGGTGTCCCAGCCAAGAGACTGACGAAGTCGATAGCAACCAAGAGCGAGCAGTCTAACTGTTTTTGCAAAACCAAGCGATCGAGAAAACTGTAAAAAAAATAGCCAAACGGTCGACTAGCGATCGTTATAGTTCACCACAAAACTTTGGAGCGCGCTCATTGGCTAAAAGCGATCACGTGACGTAATAGTTGTCGTTCGCGGATGCAAACTAGGGACCTTTAGCAACCACGATGGCAACGTCTAGGACGACGGCATAAAACAGTAGCCTTAATTACAAAATACAATAACCGTACGTGAAAATGCACGAAGTCACCTACATTTTCACCATAATATATTTTTTCGAAAATCTGGTTGTGAAAAATAATTCAAGGTGAACAAGGGAAATAGTAAACACCAAATGTCAGGAGAAAACGAATGAACGATACGTACCGACAAATAGAGTGTGTATCGGCTGATAGTTTCCCTTGGAAATTTGATGTTCTTAAAAGCCCTCGAACTGCGTTCCCAGGCTTATATTTGTTTTCAGAACATCAAATTTCCGCGGGCAACTATCAGCTGATAGTTCCTCGACGGCATGCTATTTGTATAAAAGACGGCCCCTGGCCAGCCAATCAGATGGCGAGTTTCCTCATAATAGACTGCGGCTGGGTTAATATGCTAATATTCTGAGTTTGAGTAGCCAATCAAAGCACGCGAAAAGCGCTATTCACTTGTGTGGTATTCAGCTATTTCAAAAAAGGTTGTCCCGGTTAAGCGACATTGCTGTGAGAAGCGGATAAACTACGGTGTAATTCGACAAATCGACTTGCAGGAGACTATTAATATTCGTTTTAATGTTTTGACTCCAAAAACAAATAAATTCACCAGACTCTCAACTACAACCACAATCCACTTCGGTCTGGGAACGTCGCTTGTTATTTTCCGGGACAACGTTTTTGAGATACGACCCGTGTATACTAAACAAAATAACATGAACCACCGGTTTGGGATGCCTGCCACAATATTATGGTAACCGTGTGCAAACAGTGACGTTCTATTGACCGTATTCAGGAATAAGAATGATCTACACAAATCGCTCATATTGAGATTTTTTAGCCACTGGTTGTGGTCAGATTGCTCTTCAGCGTGCTTGCTTATGATGGCACTCTAGCAAATGCATGTCACAGAATTTTTCAAAAAAATTGTCCAATCTTGGAAAAAATTTTTTAAAGCTACTCAAAGTTAGCGAAAAATAATCATTTTGGCTCCCTGTGGGATAATTTCATAATCATGAAAGGTCTGGGGACGTGAATTCTGAAAATATTATAGCTGTATAAGGGTTATAAGTACTTTAAAACTGCTTGTGCCAACCACAAATGTAAGCTGTCAAACGCAGTGCTACCTTATTGGTAAAAACACGTAAGCCAACCCAAGCGCGGTAGACCAGCCTTGAGCTAGGCTTCGGTCTTTTTGTAGTTATATTTACCTAGGCATCGGTTTTCAAGAAAGCAGAACACAGATCGGCTCTTTCTAAGTATAAGCATGTCTGTAAACTGGGTGTGTCTATCTGTCTTTAGTATAATTTTAGAGTTGAAAACCAGAGAAGACAGCACTACAAAATATTGTTTTATTTTTATTTCCGTTGCGGACATTTTTTACTCCCGTTCTGGTCACGCGCGCGCGCGCCTGACCATATTATTTAACAATTAGTCACCTCAGTCTCGGTGATTATCGGTGAATATTTACCTCGCCGAAGGGGCTCGGTAATTATTCACCGATAATCACCGACACTGAGGTGACTAATTGTTAAATATTTGCATAGATCGTATAGAATGCATAGATTGCAATCTACAGGATCTATGCAATCGATACAATCGGCTATGCAAATATAAACAGATAGACACACCCAGTTTCCGAACATGCTTACACTTAGAAAGAGCTTGCCCAGGATCACTGAGAGTAACAGTGTTTAAGTAGGAAAATTTGACCGAATTCCCTGAAACTCGGTCCAGGCATAAAGAACAACCATATAGGTTGGTGAATTTTTATTAAATATTTCTGTCGACAATTGAGAACGGAAAATTTCCCATACAAACACTGTTACTGTCAGATGTAATTTCCATATAAACAGTTACTATCGGTGATCCTGGGCAGTGGCAGACCTGTGGCAGAGCGTGCTAGGAATGTGCTATAGATAAACGAGTAGAGTACAGCACGTTCTATCTCTGAGCCTAGGTATTATGAACGTGCCATGAGACTTGGGGAGCTTTGTCGCGAAAACAGTTCAGTGTACATTACCATCTCTGTTGCATCCAAAACGTTCCCAAAACTGCCAACACAGTACATTCAAAACATTAAATTCTGCTTAGCTAAGCCAAACGCGCTTATAAATTTCCGGGCTTCCAAATGTCTGTTTTTAACAATATAGTTGTTGCAATAAATTAATTATAAGGCATTTCGGAATAATAATTACCTTTAACAACACGACAAAACCTTTCGAAGCGTCTTTCCGATGAATCGAAAACTTGGACTCATGCCATAAACTCCGTCAATACATCTTCGGAAAATCGAAGACTATTCAGACAGCCAACGGAGAATATCCGATGTACACAGAAAAAAACGAAGTACACACCATGAAACGATGAATAAATTAGCTCGGAGCACTAACACTAATAACTCGTGTTCTGTGCTTGCGCGCACCCACGAGTTAAAAATGGTCCAAGCAAGCACGGTTCTAGCGTGAATCTGATCACAACCTATATAATATGTATCCTGAATGTCAGTAAGCGTTTGCAGCTTACAGCGGAAATCACTGGTTCAGGCGGCATATTTTCAGAGATTATTCCATCTATTCTTATTCTGGAATACGGTGAATCGAACACGCCCTTAGATAAAGTTTGCACCTGCACTTGACTTGGATGCCAGAACTGGAAAGAGCGAGCGAAAAATAGTAACAGTAATGCAACTTTTCCCCTAATCTTCGAATTCTAAGGAGCCCTCGAAAAGGAGCAACATTCACTCTTATCACACTGCGGTCACGTCGAGTCCCTGGAGAATAAAAACCTTTGTTTTTCGCCGTCTAACCTCGTTCTGAAACCCATCAGTGCGAGGCTACACGTGGGAAATGTTTCTAGCCAACATGGCCGCCACGACCACGTGACCGACGACCACGTGGGCTATTGCGTCCTCGCGCTGCATTGTTCTAGATAACTGAAGCAGACACATTTTTGAAATCTCCAAACTTAACCATTTATGAGGCTGCATAAACTATTAAAATTTGGATTTCAAAAATGTGTTTTAGCTTCAGTTTTAAAGCTTGGCGGCTGTATATCTGACCACAATCCCGAACCTAACAAAGTCCAAATAACACGTAGAAATCATATATTCTCTTACACGAGTGTATTGGCAACAGCACTTGTACTGGCTTGTTTGCAAGACTCAAAACCCACTTTATAACATATTTTTGCACGCAAAGGATTGTGGGTAAAAGTACGAGCCGCTATTTCGTTCCATCATAGTTTTAAAATAGAGTGGAATGGTTAGGAAACCCGGCAAACTTCAAAAGGGCTAACAAAGGCGCTGCGATTTAGGTTGGAAGGGGTAAGACAAAAGATTGTGCACGATCATAGTTCATTAGCGTTCCCTGAACGACTGAACTCACACGTTTCTATTGGCTGATTGATTAACATGTTGGAATTTCTATTGTGTTTTGTGCACGGTAGTGGTTGAAAAAAGCTAACAAAGACATATAACAAAGAAGGTCCCTGAGTTTCCTAACCATTCCACTCTATTAACTATGGTTCCATACATCAGGTCATAATCTGCTTTTCAGTTTCGAGACAAATCGAAAGAACTTCTTTCGAAACAAATTCCGTAAGCAATTTTAACATTTCTATTCATTTCTGCACAAAGCGCCTGGTACTATGAACACTACGGAAGAGTTTGTTCTAAGGCAAAGCGATACATTTATTCAACTCATTCATTACATCCTTGTATTCAATACGCATATTTCAGAACAAAGTTATCTCGTGCATGTTGCATTTTGCTTCTCAAACTCAATAATAATATATGTGGCGAACAGCCATTTTGGTCAGGTGAATGAATCTTGACTGATAGCTGTGATCCAAATTACTAGTGCTCTTCCTCTGGCTTTCACCATCGTACGCATTCGTGGTTGCTCCAGACTGCAACTCCTCTGTCTTGTCTACTACACTATCAGGTCGTTTATTGAAACAACCGTGAAATAATAACAACCACAACCCTTGTAGTCTATAATATTTTGCAACAAAATACCAAGCAAACAATACTTCCTAATGATTTATGAATACAGGTATTGTTTTCGTGTGAGAAGTAATATAAAAATCGCGAGCTTCGTGTTTCACCAGGGGATCCAAAGATACCTCGATACAATATTTTTTCAATATTTTTCCTTATGCACCAGTCAATTAGTCCAGCGGTGCCTATCTCCCCAGGGGGGTGCATTACCTCCTTCCAACCTAAATCGCAGCGCCTTAGTTTGCCGGGTTTCTTAACCATTCCAATCTATTAACTATGATAAAACTAATGAATTTATTTCTTGGAACGAGCAATGCAATATGCACAATATGCACAATTCAACATGCACGAGATAATTATTGTTTTCAGCCTTGCATGTAAGAATATTTACATATGTTAAGAATATTTAAATACTGATACAATTTGACAATCTCGTTTATAAATATTTGCGAGTAACGTATGCATAAAATACGATAACATATCCAAGAGATTTGCCGAAAGCCACTGAAACTAAGACAAGTATTAAATATTTTAAATACACTAAGCTACCTCATGTACACTCTCCACATGTAATCTTTAAATACTAAGTTTCACTCTTTATACACGGAGTTTGCAAAGAGAGGAAAGAGAAGAGCTTTCACTCATTTGAAAAACTCTGGAAAATGTAATGTTACAATACATAGAAAAAACATCTTGTTTCTTAAATACGTTTTTTTAACAACTGCTCAGTTTCTCGTGTTCTGATTGGCTTATTGCCATTGGAAAGGGGAGGACATACCACGGACTGCGTCATTGCTCGCGCCACAGATTATGTGATAGCGCGCACAACAAAATCACTTTTCTCTCACAATTTTCAAGGCACTTCCGCTTGACTATTCCTCGTTTGTTGTTGTAAAAAAATGTTTGCCATGGTATGTTCTCTTATTTACCACGTTTTACGTCATCGCATCGTCAAAATTGTTGTGCTTCACACAAGTAAATTATCGTAAATTTGTTAAGTATATTTTCAAATAGGTTTTGTGTATGATAGCTAGGGCGGTCCAGGTTTCTCTGAGGGGGGGTGGGGTGGGGGTTTCTTCGTTTTTCTTTATAAAAGGGAGGGTGAGAAAGGGGGTTCGACAGAGAAAGGGGGCTTCGATTTCGATCCGCCCCCAAGATATGGTTGTTTTGCACAACTACAGGTCCGAGGTACGGCATGAAGAATTCAGCATTTCCTGGCTAAGGGAGCATCAAGAGGGAGTGTATATCCTGAGTATAGCTATACTCTAATGACAAGCAATCAACAATTCATTCCATCACATTCAAAAGTCACGCAAATGCCCTATCGAACTGTTAATTTTCAATGGGAAGCATTTATGCAAACTTCAAATGAATACAGTGAATAAAGCATCAGGGTGAACTTGAACACGAACGAGAGGGCTGATGACAGTTGAAGTCTTTGCTAAACTTAAAGGAGCTGTGCAGATCATGGTGTTGCACATGTATCAAGTCCATGACTTTTGTTCGATTGGTGGCTGTTAATATAGCAATAACATGACTTTTGGAGGGCATATTGTTTATTTGTGGCCCGCGTAGTGTCATTTGCGCCCGAGCGTATAGCGAGGGTGCAAATGACACTACAAGGGACACAAATAAATAATATGTCCCGACAAAAAAGTCATGTTGTTATCATTATCATGCCAAATACCTGATAAAATACTTTACTGAATTATCATTCGGCATAATCAGCTTACTAAAAGTTGACCGGGCGGTAAATGTGTTTGCAGCCCGCTCGGTTCGTCATCGGCCCGCTAGTTTAGAGCTATCGCGAGGCCGGTTTTCTATTTGGCCGCGTATTTTGATGATAAGTGGGACTTTAGCAGGACACAATCACGTGGTTGTACTGGATCGCAAAAATATCTGAGTTCACTTTCTTTAAAGGCACTTATAGGAGATCGGTAGTGTTATTAGCAAAACCTGTTTGTAAATGCTATTTTCCACCTCCAATCGATTGTTGATATTTCTAAAACAGCGTTCTGAAGATTGTTTGTCGTCCAGTAAAACCTTTCCCATGGGATCACGAGCGCAATTCATTGGTTATTGAAGTGATATATCAGCACGTGACTGTTTCCTGTAAAGCCCGGCCTTTCCCATGGGATCACGAGCTCGATTCATTGGTTATTGAAGAGATATATCAGCACGTGACTGTTTCCTGTAAAGCCTTTCCCATGGGATCACGAGCTCGATTCATTGGTTATTGAAGTGATATATCAGCACGTGACTGTTTCCAGTAAAACCTTTTCCATGGGATCACGAGCTCGATTCATTGGTTATTGAAGTGATATATCAGCACGTGACTGTTTCCAGTAAAGCATTTCCCATGGGATCACGAGCTCGATTCATTGGTTATTGAAGTGATATATCAGCACGTGACTGTTTCCTGCAAAAGGCCTATTGGTCTCAATGCTTAAAGTGCCTATCACCCTTTTGCAATTTTGATAGCTTATGAACCTCCGAAAGGTTTTGAGTACTTCTGTGAAGAAAGTTTTGGTTTAAAGTGAATACTTTATGTTCTACGCTTGTTTGAAATCGTGTAAATGTGACCTTTCCTGAGCCATGACCGCGTAAGTAAAAGCCTGGGTCGAAACCTGGGTAGACGTCATCTTGACGTCATATAACTAATTCGGCTTTGCAATCATTCGAAGAAATACTTAACATGTTGACTAAAATGACTTTTTTCTTTACTAACAACTCGAAAACTGTGTATATTTTCTATGCATCGATGTTGTTGTGATAAAAAGGCGCCATGGAGAATAATGCATTAATGAGATGACGTCTACCCAGGTTTCGACCCAGGCTTTTACTTACGCGGTCATGGGTCAGGAAAGGTCACATTGCAAAAGGGTGATAGGCACTTATTGTTACATAGCCATAAGTTTTCCAGACACAACGCACGCTCACATTGGCTGATTCAGGGTCACGTGGCAGTCATCAAAATCCAATGTTCCCCGTGCAGGCAACAATTCATCAATTGTTTCCCGCCACGTGATCACATCGTGACAGAAGATGGTGTGATGTGCCGCGCGCGCCACTGGCCAGCTAAAGGCGGGAAATAATGATTTGTTTACCAAAATGTCTAGAGATGACCATTTTTCGTCGAAAGAAAGCGTTCAAAATGGAACCAGCTCCAAAGAAACAATTTACATCTTTATCAAGCGCGCGAGTGAGAAATTGGAAGCTAAAAAAGGATGCAAGAAAGACACAAAACGTCACTAAAAATGCCGTAGCGATGCTGGCAGCGTTTTGTGTTGAAAAGCAGCTTCCCGAAGAGAAAAAGACAAACCTCGTACGTATCAAGTAGGTCCTGTATTTATGCACAACTTTGCCTCTAGTAAAACTTATGTCTATATAACAAATCACTTAATGACTGTCCCCTCGGGAATCAGTGAGTTTTGTTTCCCCTCGATCCTCGATGTTCCGCTCGACTCCGTCTCGGAGAACATCGAGGATCTCGGGAAACAAAACTCACTGTTTCCCTCGGGGCCAGTCATTAAGTGTTTAATATTTTTCCTTGAAGACCATGTCAATACACAGTTTGATGGTCATTTTTGCTTTGATTTGAACCATCCCACATGGTTCATACGAAAATTGTTGATAATAACTGTGTCCGGCCTGGACAGCGAATAGAAAGGTCTAGCTCTCACCGTGACACAGGCCCTTATCGATGGTTTGCACTCAATCCCCAGAGATTCAAATGACAAAGGGCATGGCGGCCATGTTGGTGTACAGAACAAAAGAAACATGGCGGCTATGACGTAACGTGCAAAGGGTCCATAGGCTATAATAAGATAACTTTCTTACGCTAATAACACTACCCCCGTTACCTATCCCTTTGTCGTTTCTGTTTTTTCTTTTTACCAGACCGTCTAACTTCCCCCTCTGACGTCTCGCCAAACATTTCATCTAAAAGTCTCTGATCTTCCGGAGATTCGACCCCCGGGGAAAAGGAATGCTGCGAGTGTCCTGAGATAGGTAGAGAGCCCTGACTGCCATATTCGGGACCGTCAGTTTCTTTCCAGCTGGAATATATATGTCTTTGTTCGTTATCTTCGAGATGGGAAACAGACGGGTCTTGTCTGGAAGCTTTTCTACCACCGCGTACAACGACTGGCGGCAATGCGTGTTCTTCATCTCTTGTTCTGCTCTTCTTTTTCCTCTTTTTGCTTTTTTTACTGCGATCGAGAAGAGAAATGAGAACATACAACGTGACACAATGTAACGTAAGTGTAAAGAATGCATTTTACAACAAATGCACAGTTTCTCGTTTTCTGATTGGTTTATTGCAATTGGAAATAACGACATACCACGGATAGCGCCACTGCGCGCGTCACGGATTGCGTGATAGCGCGCGTTAGAATCACTTTTCATCGTCGCTTGACTATTTCTCGTTTGTTGTTGTAAAATACTAATTTACGATAGTGTACCGTGGTATGTCCTCTTATTTACCACGTATTTCGTCATCTTATGGTCAAAATTTGTTGTGGATTCACTCGGCTCCCACCTCATGAATTCCACAACAATGTTGAGCATGCGATGACGTAAATCGAGGTAAATATGAGAACACACCACGGTAAACTATCGTACATTTGTTAAACACAATGTAACGCAATATGAAGCTTTAAGAGACCTTAGGATCAGTTTCGAGTTCAAAATAACCTTGGAAATCACGTAACACCAATTCATTGGGATGGAAGAGGACTGTAGCATAATTCTGGAATGTAAAAACAATCGACGAAAAACACAATATATTTTAAACAAAAGAAAATAATGTGTGGGGATTACCAAAGTATTTTTGGACGATAAGTAAGAAATTAGCCAGAGCATCTATTTCCACCTTTTTCATTGCTACGCGATGGCGACAGATCAAAGTAGCGACGTGTAGTTTGTATTAGACTGCCGTCAATCGTATAAAGTGCATGGGAGGGGCTAATTATATTACTTGCAAACGTTGCAGGTGGGGGGGAATTTGTGCGGAAAACTCGACTAATTTATCGCCAAACATCCTCGACTGATTCCCCATCGCGATCAGAGGGCAAGGCATCTTGACGGTAAGTGTGCAACTTTTTTCAACTTTCGTTCGGCGTACTGTGATTATCGAGAACGACGTAGCACCAGATTCTTACTGTCAAAATGTATTGACCACTGTAACATACTTGTAGATAGGTCCGTCGCATTTTCCGTACAAATGTTTCTCCCACGTGCAACGTTTTACTAGATATTTTTTGAACGCTTACACCATCGCGGATTAAGTATACAACTCTCTATCTCGAAGCAGCGGGATAACTAGCAACCATGAAACGGATCTTGAAACCGTTTGAAATGGCCTTTAGACTTAGTCAAACTCTCTCCGAGATAGTTTCAATATCTTTCAACACCTTTCAACAATGTTTTCGAACCATTCAGTGGGATGGGCTTCAACAAAATTAATGTTGTACCGATGTTGTACCGAAGCTGTACCGAAGCTGTACCGATGTTGTACCGAAGCTGTACCGATGTTGTCCCGATGTTGAACCGAAGTTGAAACCGTTTGACAGGAGATTTACCGCCATTGGTTAGTTTACAAGATAACTAGCCCCTCCCACTTTGTAAGATTGACGACAGTCTATTGAAAACAACACTTCGCGGCATTGGTCTCGCGCCATCGTGTAACAATGAAAACAGTGGCAAGTCCTGGGCTTGGCTAACGTGTGTCGCGAACACCAATTTTCCATCAGGTAATACACGACTTTCATAATGGCCGCCTACTAATTTGCATATGTGATTTCCCGTTTCGGTAGTTTATCCACATGTATAGAAAATATAAACATCGCCATGCGAAAGAGCATGTTGACATTAGTGAACTTGTGAAAGTTGAGTGCTGTAGCTTATAAAGCAATGAAGTTACAGCTAGTTGAAGTTAGAGAGATTTGTATGAGAAAAACAACGGAGGCCTTTATAGCCTCGCTTTCATATTTTTCTGCATTACAAATGCTTATAGCTCAACAGCAATTTTCCACATTGCTCTAAAACTCAACACAATTACTAGTTTTAATGTGATCTTTCATGTGGTAGCATTAGTTTCCCTCTACAGATTGATCTACCAAATTATGAAAATTAGGAGGTGGCCGAAAGCGGCCATTATGAAAGTCGTGTATTCAGGTAATACACCCAAAGGCAATCGTCCAATCAGATTTCAGGATGCACGTAACTTCACACGAGGGTGTTCCTCGGTGATGTAAATGCATTTAAGCCTGAGGTATACGATTGGGTATTGTTTTATCCTTCGTAATTTTTAATTTCCTTTGTTTGAGATTTTTCACACCAACAAAATGCAATCTGAATCTGAGTGGATGATTTGGTTCAAAAAGCCATTGATATCTTTCAGACATTAGGACGGATTTTCAAAATCAAACATGCATGAGGTTACAGTGCAAGAACAGTGCAAGTAACTCAGTAGAATTCATTAGTACACCAATTGTTAAGCCAAACAATTATTAGGAAAGTTGTTTGTTAAGATAAAATATTGTATTCGTTAATCTCACGCTTTTTCGGTCCATCTGGTAAAATACCAGTTTTCCAGTTTGCGAAACGTCTGCGGTCAAATAATGTTTTATTTCTTCCAGAAGTCTTATTTTGCTTATTAAGGTTGAGAAAGCGTGGACATGCGCATAAAACAGTTACTGTTAATAATTATAGTGCATGTAATAAACGCATTAAAACGTTTATCGACCTCAGCGTCGGTTCGTGATTTCAAAGCCTTGCACTCGTGTTTGGCGATCTTGGTTAGTGGTGAGTCTGAAATTAGGTACGCCGAACAACAACTGCTGAGTTTCTCACTTTCTGACATACCACGGTAGACGACTACGCGATCGCTGAATCACTTTTCTCCGCAAAATCCCTCGCTTCTTCCAGGCTCTGCCGCGTGCCGGGCCACTTGACTATTTTTAGTTTGTTGTTATAAAGTAGTACGATAGTTTACCGTTATCTCAGGGTCAAAAATGTTGTAGATTCACGACGCGCTAGCAGAGATCATGCGATGACGCAAAACGTGGTAAATAAGAGAACATACCACGGTAAACTTCGTACATTTGTTGAATCTACGGTGCATGATACGGTGCAGTGATGTTAATTTGAAAAGGAACAGGTTTAAGTGCTTTTGCTCAAAAAGTATTTAAGTGCAGGTGTTAATGAATTATTTTTATTTTTAAGTTTTCACACGAAGAAAAAGTTTTTTTCACCGTTCCTCGGCGAAAATTAACCAAAGATCAATTACCTGCACACCAAATGTTTTCTCTACTGGTTCTCGTTCACGTCAGCTATAGGCTTCCGAAATGCTCTCAGTCTGAAAATACGGTATTCAGCATTAACGGGTATTGGGATTGCAAACTATCAGCGAAATTTTAGATCAACTTGGGAGAATCTTCTTTAAGAAGATTTAAAGGGCTTTAACATCAATTTGAAAAGCTCAAAATCAAACTCAAACTAATAGAAATTTAAAAATAATGATCTAGTTTATTAAAAGCTTCTTCATAAGTGGAATGAAGCTACAGAATAGATTATCTGACAAGGATCGAAATGGATTACGATTACGAAAAACCTGAAAACGCTGAACCATCGTTTTAACGTTTTAAGGACTCATCGACATATTTAAATCTACAATTTGTAAGGAAAGTTTGCAGCCTCGCAAAACCCCGAAAATTAAAAGAGTAGGCAATAATTATTCTCAAGGCTACTTCAAGGGTAAAGTTTTGTAGTCGATGACGTCTACAAGTGACGTCACGATGACGTCATGAAAATCAGAAAATGAACAACTATCAATTTATGAATATTTTTCGAACCTTCGAATTAATTTGCATAAAACTGAGCATGCGTTTGCCATTACGACAAAAGAGATTTTCAGTGCAATTTTAAGCTTTATTTGTGAACGAAAAGCCAGAACTTTGGCATTTATTGTCGGTTTCCAAAATCCATGCTCGGTTTTGTGGAAAATTTGGTCAATAACATTTTGGCAGTTAAAGGTATTTAGCGAAAGTATGCGAAAACTTTAGGATTTTTAAAACCGGATGTGAGGAAATCAACGCATGCGTAATAGTGCCTATTTTGTGGCCGTGAAATAGTCGCAGAACTGTTGTTGGAGTATTAAAAGTCTCAGTACTGACAAAAATCCGTCGAACTGAATGTGCATTTTCTCATATTTCTGTATCCGAGAATGACCAGTTATGGAGCACGCGCCAGGAACCTATTTCGCAGTAAACTGAAGAGCGAATAGAAATCGAGCTAAAATTAGACTCGACAACTTTCACTTGAAGTTGAATCTCGTGGCGGTCACACCCTTTTGTTTTCCGACGTCAAAAATACTTCTTTAAAGTGCCTATCACCCTTTTGCAATTTTCATAGCTTATGAACCTCCGAAACGTTTTGAGTACTTCTGTGAAGAAAGTTTTGGTTTAAAGTGAATACTTTATGTTCTACGCTTGTTTGAAATCGTGTAAATGTGACCTTTCCTGACCCATGACCGCGTAAGTAAAAGCCTGGGTCGAAACCTGGGTAGACGTCATCTTGACGTCATACAATTAATTCGGCTTTCCAATCATTTGAAAAAAATACTTAACATGTTGACTAAAATAACTTTTTTCTGTATTAACAACTCTAAAACTGTGTATATTTTCTATGCATCGATGTTGTTGTGATAAAAAGGCGCCATGAAGAATAATGCATTAATGAGATGACGTCTACCCAGGTTTCGACCCAGATTTCAAACAAGCGTAGAACATAAAGTATTCACTTTAAACCAAAACTTTCTTCACAGAAGTACTCAAAACGTTTTGGAGGTTCATAAGCTATCAAAATTGCAAAAGGGTGATAGACACTTTAAGGATGAAAACTGACCTGTATTTTAATTCGATGCACTGAGTTCAAATCACAATTTTACCAGGAACCCGAAAGCATTACCTGGATATAAAATTGTGCATGGTTGTGGAAGATTTGAATTGAAAACCTGTCGATCGAAATCACTTGAGTGACTTGACAAAAAAAGATGTAGCAGATGAAGAATACGAACAAACTTGTAAGTAATAGGGGGTTATTATTTCTATAAGTCAATTACCAAATGTGAAGGTCAAAACGTTCCAAACCATACAATAAAAAAGCTGATTTCTTTGATGAAACTGTAACCGTTTAGTTTTTCTCGTTTCCGTAATTTCCTTTGTGCCACGGTAGTTTTAATACTTTCAATGTTTGTAAGTTTTGTTCGTGGTTTACTTGAAAGGTTTTCATAAATGAACGAAAGTGTTCAAAATTAGAAAGCAAGCCGTGGCGGGTGCGAATGTCGCTGGAAAACGAAAAGCTTGGTTTATCGTGTGAAAGAAATAGGCTTGACAAGCAACTCCATCAGATAATTTTGAAGGAATCATTCAGGACTCGAAAGGCAATTGTACTAGAGAAAGGAACATTTAATAATTTGTGCCGAGCAACTCACAAAAAAAATTAACGGCAAGAGTACTTTACAGTAACGCCGTCCACCGTCGCCAACTCAGTGAAACATGAAATATCAATCGTCAATGATTGGGAAAGCAAATTTGTTGGACTCTCAGATGTAGCCGAGCCCTTCACAATATTGATAGACTGATGGAATATCTAACTAATATTTATATTTGTCTAATACACAGAAGTTGAAATGGCTGCTTTCAGCTTTCAACATGACCTCAGCTCAGTATGTACCTTAGTACCTACTAACATCGGGTGGCCATAGCCGACACGCGAAAAACCGGAAGTCAAAATCGCATCTGCTACCGTGAGCATAGCAACGGTATTGCATAGCAACGCAATATGTCAATGAGCTCTTAATATTATAGCTGACTTGACTCCCTTTAAAAATTAAAAAATTAAATTTAAAAAAGAAAGACGGCACGACACCCTAAATCTCGGCATGGTGCTTACTTTACCCGTGCCGAGACTACCTACGAGCGGTAGTGCCTTCCTAAACAAGGAACTGTCTTGTGCACACGTTCAAAGTTAGGAGTATCGTGTCGCAAATTTCTAGGCACCGTGCCGAGTATTTTGTGTGCCGTGCCGTCTTTTTATTGCGCGTGTAAAATGGGGTATTTTTCGTATAATCGGAAATGTTTAGATGCTTATTTGACCGCAAATCAGAAACATCTTGCTGACACCCTTTAATTCAGTTCTGTCAGTTATCACACAAAGACACGGTTTATTCGAATGAGTGGAATACACGCTTTATAATGGTTTCTTGTATTACGGTTTAGAAGAACAAAAACAATCAAAAAATAAAGAATTTATGTAATTTTGGTGGGTTTATTTGATGGTTCATGTTGTCAGTTCTTCTTTGAGAAGAACCATGCAGTCTATTAAGATTAATTTAAAGACTTTCTTTGCCAGGAATACTTACTCGATAACACAAGAAGTCTTCAGGGTCAACGGCATGAGCCTGCTAACTGATTTTAGGAAACAGGAATAAATCAGGTTGGAAAGTTCAAACAGGTTCTCAGTCCAGTTTTGTTTTATCATTCTTCTGCACATGCGCGGTGTTAGGTGTACATAACTGACAATGTCCTGGTTGTTCTCCGTACCATTTATGTACCATTTATGTACCATTTATGTTAGCTCGCATGCAAAGGCTTTATATTAGTATAAAGCACGGGCTCGTGCAATTTTTATACTCTTTGAAAAACCCACTCGTGCAAATTAATCCCAAATTGCACTTGAAACCGTATGATTACTTATTAATAATATACATGAAAAAAATTGTCAGGAAGTGACGTTGTAAGTTCACTCTTTCAAATTCATTCAAATTGTTCGAGTGTTCTCAGAAGTCGAAAGGAAATGTTTCATTGCTTTCCAAAGAAATTTGCATCGTATTTCCTTTTTTCGGCACTATGTTTCCTTTTTTCTGCACAGTGTTTCCTTGAAATTGCATTGCCCTCAACCAATTAGAATTGAGAATTTTTTTCATGTATATTATTATTCTCTTTACAGAACTGTCTGGTCTGAAATTTGGTGGTGACATTTAACAGGCGTACAGTTACTTGTAGTTTAGCTTAGTATTGTTCCTTTAATATTTTAAACTTTTACTTAATTATAGTTCTATAGAGGACCCCCATGTAAATCACCTTCGGGTGACTGGGGCCTCCTCTCAAAATATATATTATTATTATTTATTATTTATTATTTATTACTTATTATTAATGTAATGTTATGAGTGTCAGGAGCCCATAACCAGGAGCGTCCATCTCGCATACTAGGCCTATGTCACAGCGTTTTCACAAGTTAGGTTTTAGAACGGTTTCCCGCTATTCTTGAGTTGCAATCATTCCTAAAGGAATAAAATCACAAAAGCGTAGCAGCCATGCTGTTGGTATAACAAAAGTAGCTAATGAGGCATATTTTGTTCCGCCACTGGAGCAACCCACTAATTGGCGAGAAAAATGATCTAAAAATAGCCCACCTTGTGAAAACGCTGTGACAGCTATATTAGGAGATATGGACGCTCCTGGTTATGGGCTCCAGTGGGTGTTTAAGAATATAGAATATAGATCAACCGTCCTGCTTTGCACGCTATGGCCGCCATTTTCTCACAGTTGAAAAGCCGGTTTTGTACGAGTTGTCTTCCAATAGTTTGAAAATGATTGCAATCCTGTTGCTTTCTATGACAGTTTTAATTTGAATCTGTATTTGGAAAGTTTCATATTGAAGCGGAAATAAACAAAAAGGCCGCTAAGCACCACGGTTGGACCATATTCTTTAAAAGAGTGACTATTTACTTTTTACATAGTATTTGCGGAGACTTCACTGTTCTGTAGGTCGTATCCTATTGGACTTCACTGATAAAGAATCCCATTGTTTTAGGGTTAGGGCCGGTTTGTATTGTTTTAGGGGTAGGCTATTGTTTGGGTAACCAATAACATTTCAGGTTGCAAACGGTGAAGTCTGCCCCAGTGTTTGAGATTTCATAATCGCGACACAGGTATAGGCGCAAACGACATAGGCATTGAATGCATTGATCATTAACAACGCTTGTTCTTTTCGTAGATGTAATTACTGCGTCTGCGTATATTGCTCACGCTTATATTTGCGTCGCTAGCACAAGTACCATAACAGGGTTCTCACACATTTGCAGGGGAAAAAATCCCTGACATTTTACTGACCAAGAAGCATTTTTCACTGACCTCCAGCGCACGCTCGTATTTTTCAAATATTCAATCGCTATTTTGGGACAGCAACATTCAACAAAACAGCCCCAAAATAGGTATGTGAAGCCTGAAAATAAAAATTCCCTGACCAAATCCTAAATTCCTTGACAATCCCCTGACCTCGAAAAGAAAAGTGTTTTCCTGACTTTACGCTGACCGTGGGAATCCTGCATAAGCAGACTGACGCAGTACTCACAGGTTCGAGATAAGAACAAGCACCGCTAATGGTCAATGCACTGCGTCTGCTGCTTGTGTTTATGTCGCTGGTGGAAACCAGACCTAATGCACTGTTTATCAGTGGGAATTGGCCTTTTGCAATAGACAGTCACGTGACTTGTTGGCCCATAGTAACGCCATACTGGGTTGCAAGGTAACCAGCTCTCCCTTGACAACCAACAGAGATTGACTGAGCCGTGGTATCATAGCTGGACTTCGAAGCGTTTTTTCGTCTTACTTACTAAATTCATCTCGAAATAAGTCTTATACAGAACAAAAGTAAAGGTTGTTCTTTACTTTTGATCCGGTATTTTGTCAAATATGCGGCGCAAAATAGAGTTTGGACGCTCAAACGAACTTACCTCGAATCTCAGGCATGGCAAACATGGCGGCCGCTCAACAAGGTAAAGTAGTCATAATTAAACGAATAGTATTGTAATAGTTGAGCAGTTTCCTTCTTTCTTTTATACTTTGTTATATAAACCAGTAATTACGGCGTTAATTTCTCAGGTTTATAACTTTGGAGAGTACACGAAACATTGACGAATGGTGACAGTGTCAGTATTAAAATGCAATGGTCGATATGACCAGATACAGGAAGGCCAAGCTCTGTATTTGCACTGTGAAAGTTCTAGAAGAAAAAATGAAAAATAAATAAAATATTTAACTTTGAAGAACTGGTCTTGTGTTATCATGTGTCTATAATTAACCATATAGCAATCAGTTAGTGCTCTGGCACCTGTAAATCGGTATGTTTTCTGGCTAGCTCTTTTTCTTTAATATTTATAAAGAGAGAGTCAGTTTTTCTCAACTATATTTTTCCTATGTTTGGTGTGGTGACATGAAATATTGAGAACTTATTAAACATATTGTAAGCTTCCTGCAGCAAACACATCAACTCTAATGTTTCAAAAAGTGACATGCTAGAAAATGATAAAGAACTTAAGAATTTAATTTATTTTATTTAATCTAATTGTTAAATTAATTAAGCTTAACTGGTTGGAATACTTAGACTTGGTGTTTTTCTTTAAGTGCAAATTAGGCATCGTAAATCTGGATATCAATCATTATATTTCATACAGTCAGGACCCGGGGAGGGAGGGAGGGGGGGTTACTCTACCCAAAGTTGGGTAATGGTGTGCTGCTGGGGCTCTGAAACCCTTACCCTGTTTAAGACAAAAAACCTCAAATTTCCATACCTTGTTCAAGACAAAGTGTTAAAATTTTATACCCTTCTATAAGACGAAAATACAACAAGAATCCACAAGAAGTGTCTATAAAGTCGTCTGTTTTATTTAGAGGTCAGGGATAAACTGATTACAAATCGATATCTGGTAATGAGTATGATGTTTACATCAGATAAATGTCATGTCAAAAGTGATAAAAAAGTGATAAAACCCTGTTCAAGATCTGTCAATGTGAAAATGGATACCCTGTCTAAGACCAGAAACTCGAAAAACCATACCCTGTCCAGTGGATCATCCCCGTATAGTCCATATATGGGAGTACCCCCAGGAAGAAGCAAAGCATATAAAACCAAAAAATTAAGGAATATATCTGATAGTGTTTATTAATCTAATATATACTTTTACATGGTCTAATGGATGTCAAAGGGGCACTGTCATTGGAATTGAATCTTCAAGTTTCTTTAAAACAAAACTACAAACTGATAACACCCTGAATTCGAAGAGTAATACTATGTGAATGCCCGGATATGGTTTTCAAAAAATTTCAATAAAGGATGACTAAGAGGATTACAAAAGCTAATTCTATGAAGAGGCCTGGTTAGGGGTATTGGGGATAAGGGATAACTAGCAAAATAATGACTGGGATAAGGGATAACAAACCAGAAAACAGTAGGGATAAGGGATAAGGGATAACCAAAGTCCATCGGGATAATCGATAACAGCCATCTGCATCTCAGGGATAAGTGATTAACTATCCTGAAAAATATAGGGATAAGGGATAACAGCACCCCACCTCCCCCTAATAACCGGGCCTCTATAAACTTGATTTCGGTTACAGTGAACATATTTCAAGTTGCTCTAAATTTCTCTTAAAAGCAGTATTTTTCATCCACTCAAATCTTCGGCTAGTACACTGCATACTCTCATGCCTGGCAGAGAGATGAGAAACCTCTGCTTGCAGGGTAATATTTTTGTCTTTAGTCATGAGAATGTTTATCATTTTTGGGTTAATTGACAGTGTTCCTTTAATATTATTAAAAATTTATAGCGAGTGGTTAATAATGTATGCCTGTTACTGGCTAATAGCAAAATAAGAAACAAAATATATAAAATTCTCTCCAATGACTAAGTAGGGATATATAAAACTTATCAAAGTCCTGATATTTTTCTTTGCTTCAAAACTGGACATGTAACACCCACAGATTCAGTATCAAACTAAAATAATATTCTAAGATAATTTCTTCATCTCCTCAAGTACATGCAGCTAGCTATAGCCTGTCCTTTTCTAAGTTAAGGCAAAGGAAACGAACATTTAATTTTAAATAATACAACATTTATGAATATTTTCGTAGCTTAAATATAGCCTTAATTAAAGTTAAACACAGGATTTTATTTAAGTACATGAACGAGCGCCTAGAGCTAGTAAACAGTATTTATCCCCATATTGGTTAGATTATAGAATACCCCGCAACTTCGAAAGATCACTTGAAAACTGTGCTAAACTATGCTAAATTCTCCATTATAGTGCAGGTGTATGTAGGGTCGTTATATGAATGATTTGGAGTCGAAAATGGTTAGGTTTTTTTTTAAATTTCAGGGTTGGGTTTAAGAGTTCACTAAGTTGTGTTTAGCGGCCGCCATGTTTGCCATGCCTGAGATTCGAGGTGAGTTCGTTTGAGCGTCCAAACTCTATTTTGCGCCGCATATTTGACAAAATACCGGATCAAAAGTAAAGAACAACCTTTACTTTTGTTCTGTATAAGACTTATTTCGAGATGAATTTAGTAAGTAAGACGAAAAAACATTTCGAAGTCCAGCTATGATACCACGGCTCAGTCAATCTCTGTTGGTTGTCAAGGGAGAGCTGGTTAGCTTGCAACCCAGTATGGCGTTACTATGGGCCAACAAGTCACGTGACTGTCTATTGCAAAAGGCCTATTGTTTTATAACATCACTGTTTCGTTATGTTGCTATCACTTCACGTGTTGTCAATATTTCATGTGGTAATAGTTACGATCATACTCGCAACATGCACGGTGTTATCCAATAAAGTAGCACGACCGCGAAACAAGACTGATGTCTCCTCTAGCCGTGACTTAGCTTGTTTGAAATGATCTAATGAAGTGACAACTTCAACTAACGTGCCGCATAATCAGTACAACAAGGATAAGAAGACGACAGTTGAGATACCAACCTACTAATGAATGCGATGGGCTTGAGACTTGAGCGGCGAACCCTCATCTCCAAATTACCAATGTCCCTAGAGTAACAAGGAACTGCACATTACTTACAAAATTCATTAATAATTCCGACAATGTTTCCGGAAATCCCGAGTGTGTTAATCTTGAAAACCGAGTGTTCCGATTGGTCAATCGATTTTCGGGAAGCCTTTCAAGCGGTCTGATTAGATTGCTTGCTCTTTACGTCATAATCAAGGTGTTGCACGTGTCGTGGTTCAAGTATGTCACGTATTCTACAAAGTGTTTGCAAAGGCACTGCGCTAAAATGATAACAAAACTGACAATATATATTCCATCATTATCTGGGGCAAGTTTAGGGAAACCCTGATCAAAATTTACATCAACAACATGAAAATGGTCGTGAGGTTTCTGCATTTAATGTATTACTGGTAATTCATAGGGTGCTAACCAATCAAAATGCAGCATTCAAGTCACATGGATACCACCGCCGCCACTGGGCCGATAATATACAGATAATGTACACGTGCTCCTCAACATAAAATAAATAAATAAATAGTTAAATAGATAATTAAAAACAGTAACAACTAAAGCATTAATAAAAACAGTTTCAAATTACAACTATAATCATTGGAAACATTTAGGCTAATCTGCATAGTAAGAGTTTAATTTGAGTGAGAATGAAGTTCTTGAAGATGCTTGTTTTAGTTCAGTAGGTAGTTTGTTCAATAGAGAAGCAGCGCTAAAACTGAAAGTTTTCTTGCCGCAGGCTTGTCTAACCTTTGGTAGCATAACGTTGTGGGCAGTATTCCTAGTGTTAAGCGAGTGTGTCTTTCAGTCAGCAATTTGAATGTATTTTAGACGTATTCAGGCGTTTTGCAATTAAGGGCATTAGTTTGAGGCGCCTTACTCGTTTAGGAAAAAGGAATTATGTTCAAGTCCTTAAAAAGCGTTGAATTAAAAAGGGCTATCCCATGGAGCGTCTAAAATTATCGAGTTGAAGTTGTTCCCCAGATTGTGGACCCATAATCCACGATGGACTGGACGAGTGTTTTTCTTGCTTTTGGTGATAGAAACTGGATATCCCTGTAAACCCGATACTTACATATTGTTAGCTCTATTATTAGTATTCTGTATCAAATGATACATAATACTAAATATGCTAGCATTAGTATGAGGGAGAAGCAACCATCGCAAAACATCTAGTAAATCTGTTTAAGAGTTCCGTTTATAATTTAATTAACTATATTATGAAAGACTAAGCTGTGGATATGGCGTTTCTTACCATAAGTCTTCCTATAAATACTGCATTACCGTCTAAATGACAACTTTAACATCAGTAGTTTTTGGAAAGTTTGGATGATATGACAATCTAACTAGCCTCGTTTTGGTGTTTTTCAAACCATTTTTCACACCACTTAAAACCTTGATAAATTCACAAGGGTTCAATAGTTCACTTCCAGACTTATAAACCTTACTAACATAAACATTCCTTTTATATGGCAGAGTTTACTCTCCTGAAAATATCGAGCTTCAACACGCGGCCATTTCGCATTCGTTGAATGTGGCAAGACTAAGCCACGAAAGCTTCGAAAGCCTCGAAAGCTTCACGGCTACTTTGGTCACTGCGCACTAATTACTTTTTTCTTTTGTTACTTACTATTACCTATCTATCTTCTATAACTGTTTTCGTATTGTCTCCTATCCATGTATTCCTGAATCAGTGTATAATAAAATGAAACTGAAACTAAGCGCGTAAAACCGTTCACCTCTCACCACTGTGACCTGGGTTCGAATCCCGGACGTTACGTCATATGCGAGTTGAGTTTGTTGATTCTCCGAGGGATTTTCTCCGGGTTCTCCGGTTTTCCTCTCTCCATAAAATCAACAAGTGAGTTGAGCGTTGAGTGCAGAGAATGTGTGAATGTAGTAAGGAGTGTATGTGGAATGCGTCTTGGATACATTATCTTGCTAGAGGCTTAATCAGCATAATTTATCTGAGGATAAGAGTAGCTGTATTCTGATTGCACCGATAATACTATAAACTAATTGCGATTTATAGACGCCGATACCGAATTATATTGCCGGCCAGTTGGGAGAAAATATATTTCGTATTGGGCGGAGTCGCGCACGCCCAATACGAAAAATATATTTTCTTCCAACGCCGGCAATATAATTCGGTATCGGCGTCTCTAAATCGCAATTAGTTTTGTATCGCGATTCAACAGTTAAGTCGGGAATTGTTAAAAGAAAGAAGAGAATGAAGCACCAAACTTATGCTTATCGTAATTTCAATTCTCAAAAGGCGCCTAGTATATCTATGGCAACGGTTTCACGGCTTGAGTGGGGAACACTTTCGCGACGTGTTTTGAAATCTCTTCAAAAATTGTGAAAATTGTATTTTTAGCGGATAAGAGTGTTAGATTTCTGACGGAAACTACCTTTAGGATTGAATAATTCTTATCTTGTAATTTACAGTGTTTTGAAGGTGAAATTGTAGAAATCTTGCTGTTGAACAAACGACTTTTGAACTTGACCTGGAACCCATGTAACTGCAAGGGCTCGCGCTAGAGCCAATCAGAGGCTGGTATTCTGAGACGCCAATACCATGCATGTTATATTGGCGTCTCAAAAGTAAACAAAATGATCAGCGAATCGTGATACTATACTTCTATTGTTTTTGTACTGCACTTTCTAAAGTTTAGGGTGTTTTCTATTGTTGGGTAGGCTCGTTTAGAGAAGTTCCACCCGACCCGAGGTTAAACTTTTGTGCTTGAGATACGATACCTATTTCATCTCTTTGTTGACTGCAAGACATTTTGAAAAAAAATATCGAGATATGGTGGGAACTTAAAAATGAAAATAAAGTAGCACTACTAGAAAATGATATACTTTACGGACTGCTTAACTGTCGCCAAAGTGTACTTATTCAATGCTGCACACAAAAAATGGAAGCTTTCTTTTCCGATGTATTTTCAAGACTCTTGAGACACAAGAAACGCAAGTGATAAAGAACATACGATGTTTTTCTTACATGTATGCGCATACTTTTCTTTTCTGTGAAATGTTAACTTACGATATTCCCTGTGATTTATTGTAACTGTATTTTGTTTTCTCTTTCTATATAACTCTTTTTTCTCCGTATTGTAAATTTTCTCTTTCATCTGTTATGTAACTTTATTTATTATTTGTTATGTAGTGGTTTGTAGTAATAATAAAATTGTGGCATTATCTCCCCCCCCCCCCCCAAAAAAAAAAAGATTACATATTTTGGCCTTACCCTGTTTCGAAGGTTTCGCTGGTCTTCACGTGGGAAGGCCCAAATATTTTGGCCATCAAATCATCAACGTACTCAGACGTTCTACGGTTGAGAAATAATGACATGTTATATCAGTACGTCGTCCAACTAACAAGTCGCACAAATTAGAATGTTAGCAGCTCCTTCGGTATTTTTAGCTGCAACTTTTCTTTTTGTTGCGATTCTTAGTAATTTTTCCGAGGAAAAAACGACAAAGAAGGGGTTACTAGCAGTCTATGTAGAGAGGTGCGATACCAAGTGAGCTAGCATAAACTGCCTAAAAGCCCTAGCCAGTTATCTTTGATTTAAAAGTCAAACTGGAAAACAAAATGACCGACATAGGAAAAATTATAATTGTAGTCTGGCAATTTAGTTTATTAAGGAATCAAATTTCAATGACGTCATTTAAGGGATAAACTATATATAGTTCCTTTTGCTCTGTTTTTTTTTATGTCAGCTACACTTATTAAAACATCATTCTCTAAGATTGTAAGTATTTAATGTCTGACACCTGAAAAACAACTGTATAAATGAAGAAATTCAATGTTGACTCAATTCATTTTCAACTCATTTGCATAACGTTCCTTAAATGACGTCATTTAAAGGATTTGTAATGCTTTTTATATCAATACTACGACCATAAATCGCAAGAACAAGATTTAAAACACTTTACTGCGCCCAAAATTATGATTTCTGGCCAGGGCTATAGGCACTTGGACTGACACGCGCGCAAGTATGCAGAGTAAGCCAGTGCTTAAAAGGCAGCTGTGGGTGAAAAGAACAATAACAAAAGTTGATGGGTATTCGCAACGTTGTTGTATATGTGTTGTAAAACAAGTCGCCAGTCAACTTTACTTACTTGTTCGGAAACAGAAACTTCAGCACAGATTCCATCTCCTCTTGTTTCAGCTTTCCTTTTGTCACAAGCGCCGATATCAACTTTAAATTCTGTAAAAATAAAAATATATAAATCACAGCAAACATCAGCTCTGACGCACTTTAATATTTAAAAAAACGGATTACTTTTATCACAGTGTACCTGCTGCTCGACGGCCTTCATTCTTTGTAGCTCCTGTCCTAACTTTAGCTCATTGAGGGATTGTCCAATCTCTCTCTCAATCCTTCCTTTCAGTTCGTCCATTTCCTTATTATGTCGGGCTTTTACAGCCGCCTTACGGAATCGGAGAGTCGCCTTGTTCACGCCGTCGTCCATGTAACGAGAAAACTTAACCTGCAAATTAGAATTGCTGGGCAATTGATATTCGCTTCACAAATGATGCTCCACATTACAAGGACGCTTTGATGGTCATTCTTAGGTCTGGGCAAACGAGAACACATTGTCACAGAAACATTTACGTATTTTATTGTTTTCCAAAATGGTTCCTCGTTTGTTTGTTGAGGGAGAAAATTTGGCTTCCGCAACAAATGCTTTCCGTCTGTTCACGAAGTAATACTGAAACAACAATGTTTTCTCGTTTGCCCAGGGCGCACGGACGAAATAGTTGCGCAGTCCAATCCGCGTACCACAGGCCACTGCGCGCGCTTATAACACGTACTTCTTAGCCGCATTTCTTCTAATTAGAATAGTAACAAGTGTAGAATTGCTGTTAGAGCGAATTGCACATGAGTGTCGAAAATGCAAAATACCTACAGCCAGCCAATCATAGGAGCGAGTAATCAAAGTAACCCATAAATGGCTTCCCTGTGAGCCAATGAAAAACCAAAGCAAAACCAAAACCAATTGTGTTTGGTTTTACTTTGGAATCTGATTGGTTGGTTTATTTTCTCAGCCAATAGGAGAGCTTAGTAAACGCAAAAACAAAACACTTCCGATGGGCATGTGAAAACTGCTCTAAAGTTACGACATGTAGGCTACATGGATTTCTACAGGGAAAAAAAATCGCTATCAAAAATATAGGCTTGTCAGGTAAGCAGAAACGATGTAATCTTTGATTAGGCGCGTAAAGGTATCTGGGTACGAGGCATGAGAACATTAAGTCATCATTAGAACATGACATCACGCTCTGGTACTGTGACATCACAAACAATCTGACGAAGGAAATCACTGTTTTTTTAAACTTGGCAAGCTAATAAGAGATAGACATAGTGAATGCTACGTACTTTCTGGTCTACCAGAAGTGACTCTTCTCTTTGTTGCATCTTCTTCTGAAGTCGTTCCCTCAAAGCCTGGATGATGGTGTAACGTAAAGATTGGAAAAATACGGTCAGAACGGATTGAAATGGGAAAACTGTTTACATCTCCCAAACAGAATGCAGATTACCAAACGAAGAAAAACAATGTGAAACAGAGATACTTGAGATGAGTTGGGTTAAACGTACGGGAAATGAAGCTCTCTGTAAATACAAGATAAAAGCCCTACGAAGTCTTGCAATTAATTTTCAGCAATTCCTTGGGAAAATCAACAACAGATTGGAAAAGGAACCATGCAGATACGAATGGAGCGAAGACAGAGTAAGAAATCCTCACCTCTCCTTGCTTTAATCTTTGGTTCCGAAGATTTTCCTCGAGCTTCTTAGTGTCCTAGAAATTAACACAAGTATTCTGTGTTGATAAAAGCGACCAGTATTTCAGCCATCGTCTACCAGGGATGTATTATTGTCCTTCAGATTCGAGTACGACTTTTAGACGCGAGATTTCTCACCCGCACGAAAAGTAGAGATATTCCAATTCTGTCAAACAATGTTAAAGACATGAGAACAAGCTGCTAAGAGTATCTGTGTGTTCGTGTATCTTTACAAAGTGTTCCTCAATTGTGGAAAGTCATACTCGTAGTCGTTGTCGCACTCGCATCTGAAGCTCGATATTAGTAAAAACGATGAGGAAAAATGCAAAAAAAAACGACGAAAATCAAGCAATCACTGGAATTTGAACCGCCTGGGTTGGATGGCGAAGTAGAACGTTGCATTCACGTGAGCTGAGTACTAATTAAGTCATTTGTATTCAATATTTGCTATCATTTATATCTATTGTCAATTGTCTATCAACTGTTCTACTTTTTTTCAATATCTAACCATATTTCTGTTACCTTTTTGTATTTTTCAACTATCTTCTCAGTTTCGGGGTCGTCGAAGGCTCCCTGTGATTCCAGCTCATCAACAAGGTCGGTCTGCAATTGACCCAGCAACTGCTGCTGCATTGCCATCTGGGAGATCTGAAAAAGAGCTTATCTCACTGTACAGGCATATACATAGGGAGACGAGATCACCTACTGGGGAATAACTGGATAAACCAGTTCGTTAAGTCTGGTTCACGCTAGCGACGAATTTACTAGGAAGAGAGAAAAGAGGCGTTCTTTTGGGACGAATTTCGTGTTCGGAATGAACAGAATAGCGGTTCACTCGGAAGAGGGCAAACCTGTCCTAAAAGTCGCGCCCTAACACTTGTAAACGACCTCTGGAGATTCAGATTTTAGAATAAGAGGATATGGCTTTAGCGTATACGATTAAAAAAACTATTAACATCAGAAGGCGCTGCACCTCAAACAAGGAGAAAGCTATCTATATAATTTTGTACGTGTTTCACAGTACTTGGTTCACGCGACCTTGGAGTCGATGTTCGTTCTGATTGATGAAGAGAAACGTTTTCCTAAAACTCAATGGATCGTCATATCAAATATTTCTTCCTGTCAGCAGTTGTGTTTTGGAAATTATACAGAAAGGCTTGGCGTTCAAGGGTCCTGATGATGGCCTTCATGGGGTTCGATGATGGCGTTCATGGGGTTCGATAATGGCGTTCATGGGGTTCGATAATGGCGTTCATGGGGTTCGATGATGGCGTTCATGGGGTTCGATAATGGCGTTATGGGGTTCGATGATGGCGTTCACGGGTCTCGATGATGGCGTTCATAGGTCTCGATGATGGCGTTCATGGAACTCGATGATGGCGCTCATTTTCATTAGGCGATGATGGCGTTCATGGGTCTCGATAATGGCGTTCACGGGACTCGATGATGGCGTTCATGGGACTCGATAGCGTTCAAGGGACTCGATGATGGCGTTCATGGGACTCGATGATGGCGTTCATGGGACTCGATGATGGCGTTCAAGGGTACGACGGTGGCATTCATGGAACTCGATGATGGCGTTCATGGGATTCCATGATGGCGTTCATGGGACTCGATAATGGCGTTCAAGGATCACAATGATGGAACTCGATGATGGAGTTCACGGGACTCGATGATGGCGTTCATAGGACTCGATGATGGCGTTCAAGGCTCACGATGATGGCGTTCATGGGACTCGATAATGGCGTTCAAGGATCACAATGATGGAACTCGATGATGGAGTTCACGGGACTCGATGATGGCGTTCATGGGACTCGATGATGGTGTTCATGGGTCTCGATGATGGCGTTCAAGGGTCTCGATGATGGCTTTCATGGTACTCGATGCGCTCATTTTCATTAGGCGATGATGGCGTTCATGGGTCTCGATGATGGCGTTCATGGGTCTCGATGATGGCGTTCATGGGTCTCGATGATGGCGTTCATGGGACTCGATGATGGTGTTCAGTTCATGGGACTCGATGATGGCGTTCATGTAACTCGATGATGGCGTTCACGGGACTCGATGATGGCGTTCACGGGACTCGATGATGGCGTTCACGGGACTCGATGATGGCGTTCACGGGACTCGATGATGGCGTTCATGGGACTCGATAGCGTTCACGGGACTCGATAGCGTTCAAGGGACTCGATGATGGCGTTCATGGGACTCGATGATGGCGTTCACGGGACTCGATGATGGCGTTCACGGGACTCGATGATGGCGTTCACGGGACTCGATGATGGCGTTCATGGGACTCGATAGCGTTCAAGGGACTCGATGATGGCGTTCATGGGACTCGATGATGGCGTTCACGGGACTCGATGATGGCGTTCACGGGACTCGATGATGCCGTTCATGGGACTCGATAGCGTTCAAGGGACTCGATGATGGCGTTCATGGGACTCGATGATGGCGTCCAAGGGTCACGACGGTGGCATTCATGGAACTCGATGATGGCGTTCATGGGATTCCATGATGGCGTTCATGGGATTCCATGATGGCGTTCATGGGACTCGATAATGGAGTTCAAGGGTCACAATGATGGAACTCGATGATGGCGTTCAAGGCTCACGATGATGGCGTTCATGGGACTCGACGATGGCGTTCAAGGATCACAATGATGGAACTCGATGATGGAGTTCACGGGACTCGATGATGGCGTTCATAGGACTCGATGATGGCGTTCAAGGCTCACGATGATGGCGTTCATGGGACTCGACGATGGCGTTCAAGGATCACAATGATGGAACTCGATGATGGAGTTCACGGGACTCGATGATGGCGTTCATGGGACTCGATGATGGTGTTCATGGGTCTCGATGATGGCGTTCAAGGGTCTCGATGATGGCTTTCATGGTACTCGATGCGCTCATTTTCATTAGGCGATGATGGCGTTCATGGGTCTCGATGATGGCGTTCATGGGTCTCGATGATGGCGTTCATGGGTCTCGATGATGGCGTTCATGGGACTCGATGATGGTGTTCAGTTCATGGGACTCGATGATGGCGTTCATGTAACTCGATGATGGCGTTCACGGGACTCGATGATGGCGTTCACGGGACTCGATGATGGCGTTCACGGGACTCGATGATGGCGTTCACGGGACTCGATGATGGCGTTCATGGGACTCGATAGCGTTCACGGGACTCGATAGCGTTCAAGGGACTCGATGATGGCGTTCATGGGACTCGATGATGGCGTTCACGGGACTCGATGATGGCGTTCACGGGACTCGATGATGGCGTTCACGGGACTCGATGATGGCGTTCATGGGACTCGATAGCGTTCAAGGGACTCGATGATGGCGTTCATGGGACTCGATGATGGCGTTCACGGGACTCGATGATGGCGTTCACGGGACTCGATGATGCCGTTCATGGGACTCGATAGCGTTCAAGGGACTCGATGATGGCGTTCATGGGACTCGATGATGGCGTCCAAGGGTCACGACGGTGGCATTCATGGAACTCGATGATGGCGTTCATGGGATTCCATGATGGCGTTCATGGGATTCCATGATGGCGTTCATGGGACTCGATAATGGAGTTCAAGGGTCACAATGATGGAACTCGATGATGGAGTTCACGGGACTCGATGATGGCGTTCATAGGACTCGATGATGGCGTTCAAGGCTCACGATGATGGCGTTCATGGGACTCGACGATGGCGTCCACGGGACTCGATGATGGCGTTCATGGGACTCGATGATGGCGTTCATGGGAATTGATGATGGCGTTCACGGGAATCGATGGTGGCGTTCAAGGCTCACGATGATGGCGTTCACGGGACTCGATGATGGCGTTCATGGGACTCGATAATGGCGTTCAAGGATCACAATGATGGAACTCGATGATGGAGTTCACGGGACTCGATGATGGCGTTCATGGGACTCGATGATGGCGTTCATGGGTCTCGATGATGGCGTTCAAGGGTCTCGATGATGGCTTTCATGGTACTCGATGCGCTCATTTTCATTAGGCGATGATGGCGTTCATGGGTCTCGATGATGGCGTTCATGGGTCTCGATGATGGCGTTCATGGGTCTCGATGATGGCGTGCACGGGACTCGATGATGGTGTTCAGTTCATGGGACTCGATGATGGCGTTCATGTAACTCGATGATGGCGTTCAAGGGAATCGATGATGGCGTTCACGGGACTCGATGATGGCGTTCACGGGACTCGATAATGGCGTTCACGGGAATCGATGATGGCGTTCATGGGACTCGATAGCGTTCACGGGACTCGATGATGGCGTTCATGGGACTCGATGATGACGTTCACGGGACTCGATGATGGCGTTCACGGGACTCGATGATGCCGTTCATGGGACTCGATAGCGTTCAAGGGACTCGATGATGGCGTTCATGGGACTCGATGATGGCGTCCAAGGGTCACGACGGTGGCATTCATGGAACTCGATGATGGCGTTCATGGGATTCCATGATGGCGTTCATGGGATTCCATGATGGCGTTCATGGGACTCGATGATGGCGTTCATGGGACTCGATAGCGTTCAAGGGACTCGATGATGGCGTTCATGGGACTCGATGATGGCGTTCACGGGACTCGATGATGGCGTTCACGGGACTCGATGATGCCGTTCATGGGACTCGATAGCGTTCAAGGGACTCGATGATGGCGTTCATGGGACTCGATGATGGCGTCCAAGGGTCACGACGGTGGCATTCATGGAACTCGATGATGGCGTTCATGGGATTCCATGATGGCGTTCATGGGATTCCATGATGGCGTTCATGGGACTCGATAATGGAGTTCAAGGGTCACAATGATGGAACTCGATGATGGAGTTCACGGGACTCGATGATGGCGTTCATAGGACTCGATGATGGCGTTCAAGGCTCACGATGATGGCGTTCATGGGACTCGACGATGGCGTCCACGGGACTCGATGATGGCGTTCATGGGACTCGATGATGGCGTTCATGGGAATTGATGATGGCGTTCACGGGAATCGATGGTGGCGTTCAAGGCTCACGATGATGGCGTTCACGGGACTCGATGATGGCGTTCATGGGACTCGATAATGGCGTTCAAGGATCACAATGATGGAACTCGATGATGGAGTTCACGGGACTCGATGATGGCGTTCATGGGACTCGATGATGGCGTTCATGGGTCTCGATGATGGCGTTCAAGGGTCTCGATGATGGCTTTCATGGTACTCGATGCGCTCATTTTCATTAGGCGATGATGGCGTTCATGGGTCTCGATGATGGCGTTCATGGGTCTCGATGATGGCGTGCACGGGACTCGATGATGGTGTTCAGTTCATGGGACTCGATGATGGCGTTCATGTAACTCGATGATGGCGTTCACGGGACTCGATGATGGCGTTCACGGGACTCGATGATGGCGTTCACGGGACTCGATGATGGCGTTCACGGGACTCGATAATGGCGTTCAAGGATCACAATGATGGAACTCGATGATGGAGTTCACGGGACTCGATGATGGCGTTCATGGGACTCGATGATGGTGTTCATGGGTCTCGATGATGGCGTTCAAGGGTCTCGATGATGGCTTTCATGGTACTCGATGCGCTCATTTTCATTAGGCGATGATGGCGTTCATGGGTCTCGATGATGGCGTTCATGGGTCTCGATGATGGCGTTCATGGGTCTCGATGATGGCGTTCATGGGACTCGATGATGGTGTTCAGTTCATGGGACTCGATGATGGCGTTCATGTAACTCGATGATGGCGTTCACGGGACTCGACGATGGCGTCCACGGGACTCGATGATGGCGTTCATGGGACTCGATGATGGCGTTCATGGGAATTGATGATGGCGTTCACGGGAATCGATGGTGGCGTTCAAGGCTCACGATGATGGCGTTCACGGGACTCGATGATGGCGTTCATGGGACTCGATAATGGCGTTCAAGGATCACAATGATGGAACTCGATGATGGAGTTCACGGGACTCGATGATGGCGTTCATGGGACTCGATGATGGCGTTCATGGGTCTCGATGATGGCGTTCAAGGGTCTCGATGATGGCTTTCATGGTACTCGATGCGCTCATTTTCATTAGGCGATGATGGCGTTCATGGGTCTCGATGATGGCGTTCATGGGTCTCGATGATGGCGTTCATGGGTCTCGATGATGGCGTGCACGGGACTCGATGATGGTGTTCAGTTCATGGGACTCGATGATGGCGTTCATGTAACTCGATGATGGCGTTCAAGGGAATCGATGATGGCGTTCACGGGACTCGATGATGGCGTTCACGGGACTCGATAATGGCGTTCACGGGAATCGATGATGGCGTTCATGGGACTCGATAGCGTTCACGGGACTCGATGATGGCGTTCATGGGACTCGATGATGACGTTCACGGGACTCGATGATGGCGTTCACGGGACTCGATGATGCCGTTCATGGGACTCGATAGCGTTCAAGGGACTCGATGATGGCGTTCATGGGACTCGATGATGGCGTCCAAGGGTCACGACGGTGGCATTCATGGAACTCGATGATGGCGTTCATGGGATTCCATGATGGCGTTCATGGGATTCCATGATGGCGTTCATGGGACTCGATGATGGCGTTCATGGGACTCGATAGCGTTCAAGGGACTCGATGATGGCGTTCATGGGACTCGATGATGGCGTTCACGGGACTCGATGATGGCGTTCACGGGACTCGATGATGCCGTTCATGGGACTCGATAGCGTTCAAGGGACTCGATGATGGCGTTCATGGGACTCGATGATGGCGTCCAAGGGTCACGACGGTGGCATTCATGGAACTCGATGATGGCGTTCATGGGATTCCATGATGGCGTTCATGGGATTCCATGATGGCGTTCATGGGACTCGATAATGGAGTTCAAGGGTCACAATGATGGAACTCGATGATGGAGTTCACGGGACTCGATGATGGCGTTCATAGGACTCGATGATGGCGTTCAAGGCTCACGATGATGGCGTTCATGGGACTCGACGATGGCGTCCACGGGACTCGATGATGGCGTTCATGGGACTCGATGATGGCGTTCATGGGAATTGATGATGGCGTTCACGGGAATCGATGGTGGCGTTCAAGGCTCACGATGATGGCGTTCACGGGACTCGATGATGGCGTTCATGGGACTCGATAATGGCGTTCAAGGATCACAATGATGGAACTCGATGATGGAGTTCACGGGACTCGATGATGGCGTTCATGGGACTCGATGATGGCGTTCATGGGTCTCGATGATGGCGTTCAAGGGTCTCGATGATGGCTTTCATGGTACTCGATGCGCTCATTTTCATTAGGCGATGATGGCGTTCATGGGTCTCGATGATGGCGTTCATGGGTCTCGATGATGGCGTGCACGGGACTCGATGATGGTGTTCAGTTCATGGGACTCGATGATGGCGTTCATGTAACTCGATGATGGCGTTCAAGGGAATCGATGATGGCGTTCACGGGACTCGATGATGGCGTTCACGGGACTCGATAATGGCGTTCACGGGAATCGATGATGGCGTTCATGGGACTCGATAGCGTTCACGGGACTCGATGATGGCGTTCATGGGACTCGATGATGACGTTCACGGGACTCGATGATGGCGTTCACGGGACTCGATGATGCCGTTCATGGGACTCGATAGCGTTCAAGGGACTCGATGATGGCGTTCATGGGACTCGATGATGGCGTCCAAGGGTCACGACGGTGGCATTCATGGAACTCGATGATGGCGTTCATGGGATTCCATGATGGCGTTCATGGGATTCCATGATGGCGTTCATGGGACTCGATAATGGCGTTCAAGGGTCACAATGATGGAACTCGATGATGGAGTTCACGGGACTCGATGATGGCGTTCATAGGACTCGATGATGGCGTCCACGGGACTCGATGATGGCGTTCATGGGACTCGATGATGGCGTTCATGGGAATTGATGATGGCGTTCACGGGAATCGATGGTGGCGTTCAAGGCTCACGATGATGGCGTTCACGGGACTCGATGATGACGTTCATGGGACTCGATGATGGCGCTCATGTTCATTAGGCGATGATGGCGTCCATGGGTCTCGATGATGGCGTTCAAGGGTCACGATGATGGCGTTCATGGGACCCGATGATGGCGTTAATGGAACTCAATGGAGATAAGGGTCTCGATGATGGCGTTCGTGGATCTCGATGAAAGGTTGAAAGGCCGTCATATCACATAATCTAGTATAATCCTTCTCGGGAGGGTGGGCCGTTCCACTGTTCTCCTTGGCGCTGATCAATATGAATTGAGCGTAGCAGGAGTGCTCGGTGAATATGTGCAGTTCATGTTTATTAGGCGTTATATGCGTTAAATTCGTGTGGAACGAACCAGCACTCGTTCTAGCAATAGTTCATCATGTCTTACTACAATGAACGCTGAGTTGCGAGGCTTGTGCATTAGAATACTAACCTGCTTAGCCTTTTCAATCTGTAACCTGGCGATGGTGGCACTCAGATTCTCTTGGTGTTCCTCCAGTTTCTTTGCTCTCTCGTTTATCATGTCTTCTCGTACTTGGTCGATCTCGTCATCAAACCTGGTGTCGTTGTCCTGGCTTAGCAGTGTTAGCTTCTCTTGCTCGTGTTTCTTGAGGAGCTCAACATCCTCGTCTTCATCCAAGATTTTATCCGCACTCTCCCGACCCTAGAGCAAGTGATGCAACGTTTATTAGCTTTACCACTCAAATGGCTTTTTCTTTTCATTTTATAACCACTCACATTTTCAGCTTACTACATACGGCGGTTTTCGATTGAGTGTAGAAACGTAATCAGGTGATTGCTTTCGAGTTTGATTGTTTAGTTATCCACGATTGCGTTTACTTTACCTCGTGATTGGTTCAAGTAAAACCAATCCCGGATTATTTCAGTTTGTGATCGGCTCATCGTGTTTTGGTTATACAGCACTCAACCGAAAACCTCTGTAACTTCTTATTTTGGCTCTGATCTGATTGGACAAAAGGAACCGCGAGTGCTTCTACGAAGCAAAGAAAAAGAAGGTTTCACGGCTTATAAACCCATCTTATCAAGAGAGCCCATCTGATATTAAAACAAAAACACAACAAGGAAATTCGTATGTTCAGCATGCAGGTAGGCATAAGTTAGCAATCAAGAGTTCTTGAAATGTTTTGACATTTTTAAATTAACTTATTCTGGAAGCTCTAATTCCACCCGCTTGGCCAGCGAGTTTGACTCTAGATCCTTTTAGCGCGAGCTCACATAACGGCTCGTGAAGATAAAGCAACCTTCTTTAACGTCGGTAACTCGTGACAGTCCGATGAGACTGATAAACTTGAGGCCGACGTGGGACCTACGACTTCACGTCCTTATCCGATAAGACGTGAAGGTCTAACCATGTGCAGTTCGAGAACGAGATTGTTTCACAAAGGCAGCACCTGCTACTCAGTTATTTTAGATCCTGAATGTTGGTTCGGCCGGGGTTTGAACCCGCGACCTCCCGCACGACAGCCCGGAGCTTAACCACTGAGCCAACCGGGAAGCGGTAATTGTAATTGAGCCAGGGCTGGCTTTTTATTTTAAAATGTGGGGGAGCATGTCTAACCTGTTTTTTTTTTTAAGGGGATATTTCTGGGAATATAAGGGAAGATAAAAAAAAACAGGTGCAAATTCTCGCAACTACATCGCGCCCAAGCGCAAGCCCTGTGGGCCAATACATTTTCCGACACTCATTCTGTCCTACCTGTTCTTCTTCTTGCTGCTTCCGTTGCAGTTCGTCCATTTTGTGTTTTCTCTTCTCGGCCAGCTTCTGCTCCAGTTTCTGTCTCTGTCTCAGTTTGTTGAACGTCAGACTTGTCTCGAGTTCAGCCAGGTTCTTCTCGTGTTCTTCCATGATCCTCTCTCTCTCTTCCTCCGACATCACGACTTGATTTACTATCAGATCGCTACGACCAGCAATAGGCATTGTAAGCGATTTTGAGGTACTGTAACCCCCCCCTTTGTAATCCACTTTAATCTATCCCATCCTCTACCGAAAACGTTTGATCAGCTTATTAGGACATTCACACGGTATTTCTCTTCTCTCTCAGGGTGTTATTGTTTTAGGTTTGTTTTAAATAAACTTGAAGGTTCAATTTGATTGACAGTGCCACTTTGATATCAATCACGGGAACATCCTAAGAACGTGCTATCTGATTGATTTCAGTATTTTCTTACCTGACAATCTGCTCTTCTTTCTTGCGAAGTTCTGCTTGTTCTTCGTTTTCTTCTTGTGCTTTCTTTTCCAACGATTTGCGCAGCTTCACTAACCGTTTCTGTACATTAAAACGCAGAACTATAAACACTAAACTTGCTACACTTTGTGGTCTCAAGTGCACCGCCAGTACCACATAATCAGAAGTTTGAATTCGCTGTGAAAGAAAAACGTTTCTAAAAGTGTATGTGAGCCCTAGCCAGTTATCATTACTCGGACCGCGTATCATATTTTTGTTCGGCGTCGGGAATGGGAAATTGCATAATACATCCATTGCCGTGTTATTGATGTGGGATAAATGAGTTTCTCGGATCACACGGCTACCGCGCCGACGCGTCCGACTTCGGCACTCTACTTCCCTTTTAACTTCTTCCCAAAATTATTCGTATAAAGGAACTTTTTGGGGGGTTTCGTTGCTCGTATTACCACTCGCGCTGCAAGTTGTTGCGCAACAAATCTAAAACGAACGCTTATGATTGGCTAGCAAGTGATGAAGTCGATGTGTCGGCGCGCGCATATACAACTTAAATCAAAGATGGCGGACGTTCTTTCTAGATTTATTGCACAACAAGTTGCAGCGTCGGTGGTAATACGAGCAACAAAACCAACAGTTTGTTGCAAAAAGTAGAAGTCACATCTACTTTCTGCAACATGCTGCTGCAACTTGCAAAATTGTTGCGTCGGTGGCAAGTTGCTCGAGTGGGTGGTAATACGTGCAACATTACGCTTAAACTCGCAATACAACGCAACATTGTTGCGAGACAAGTTGCAAAACACTGTTCCCCGTATTACTTCACCTTAACAGTTAGTTAACCCCTTTAAACTGGAGTAGAACAAAGCATTCATCTGACCGTAAAGTACAATCTGCGCTTGCGTACGTTCTTTTGCTTATGCTTATGTAGCAACGTTAAGGTTCGCCTGCAAAACAGCGACTGACGACAAGCAACATGCCCAGGCCGAAATGGATTGTGGTTGTAGCTGAAAGTCTGCTGAATTTATTTGCTTTAGTTTAGGGTCAAAACTTTACGGCGATTCCAGGTATTAATTGTCTCCCGCGAACCGACACTGCAGTTTATCCGTTTCGCACAGCTGGGCAGTTATAACCACACTCCATTTCGGTCTAAGCATGTCGTTTGTCATTTGACCGGGACAACCTTTTTGAAATAGCTGTATACATTGTGATTCACGCAACATATGTGAGTTGAGTTTGTTGGTATCTCGCCCTTGCTCCGAGGTTTTTGTCCAGGTTCTCTGGTTTCCTCCCTCCTCATAAACCAACCCAATTCCAATTCGACCGATGAATCCATGTCCCCGATTAGTAGACCCTTTCTAGGGTCAGCTGGAAGACTAGACACGTAAATAACGTTTTTATTACTATTTGAGCAAACCCACAGGGCAAGATGAATTGTTTTTGGAGGAATGTAATTCATTTGACATTCGCAGGAATGTAATTCATTTGACTGGAAAAACGAAAGCTATATAACGTGTAGCCAATAACGTACTTGTAACATTTCGGAATTTCGCTGCTTCTCCTCTTCCCTCTCTTCTAGCTGTCGAGAGAGTTCAGCCAAGTGCCTGTCCACGATGGCATTCTTTTCCGCTTCTGCTAGTCCTGTAAAAGAAAAGTTTAGTACTATTAAGACGGAAATATTACGTACGTTTTACGGTTTAAATATAGGCCAAGGGACTTCTTGACAACCCTCAAATGATAATCTTTCTCATGACGAAAAACAAAAATAACTACCAGAGTATGCTTACCAGGTATACTGGAGAAAATGTGAGACAATGTTGGTGAAGGTGGCAAAGATTCGAGTGGATGAACAATACTGCTTTGAAGAGAAATTTAGAGCAACTTAAATCGTGACCAGACTCGCGCAACGGGTGGGAATAGAGCCTAACGGTAAACCGCAATGAAGTTTCTACGATAAACCTTTGTAATCCACTTTAATCTTTGCCATCCTCTATCAACAAAGTTTGAAAAGCATATCAGGACATTCACATGGTATTTCTATTCTATTCAGGGTGTTATTTTACCAGTGGCTTACTGGGCTTATGGATTCCTAACCCGAATTAGAATATAGGTTAATTGGTTTTGAGGAGGGAGGAAAACTGATAAACACGGAGAAAAGGTGAAAAGTTTAAGCTCGTATCACTTACGTTCACCTTTAAATGAAATGAAACGAAGAACGAAAAAATGAAACAGCTTAAGAGTTAAAATATAGAAGTTTAAGTGGATGGAATTAACTTATCGGAACCAGTACTAGAACTAACGGCCCACCTTTGGCGGCAATGTCCTGGTAAATCTTTTTCAAACTAGTCTTTGCTTGTTCTTGAATCTCTCTCGCTTGTACTTCATGTATTCTCTCCAACTCTTGCGCCGCCTGAAAAAAAAGTACAATCATAAAAGTATTGCTTTTCCTTCCTCTTGATAACTCAACTCTAGCATTGTATGGCCTTTTGCAAATGTTAAAAGTTCGGTTTATTGAATAGTTAGTTACCTCTTTATCGGCGTCCTTCTCCAATTCTTCCTGTTCTTCTCTTTGACGCTGTAGAAGCTTTTGTCTTTCTTCGACGTTAGCGATGCAGTCTGAAACGAAACCAGGCACAGTTGCCAAACAATTTATAACTATTTAAGAGGTCGGAACCCAGCTGCAACAGACTTGTGTGTTCCTGTTGGAGGGAGTCCTAATGGTGTCTAAAATGCATTGCTCTCCTCTGTGGATTAGTGTGTCTAAACGTTATCCCTCCCCATCCTTCCCTATTTCCCTCTTTAACAATTAAAATTAAAACGTATACAAACATACCGCAATAAATCAATAAACAACTTTATTTAGTACATGTCTAATCTACAAGGATCTACTATCGGGCACTGGAAATACCAACCGATGTCCATAGTACGAAAAAAAACATGGAAAAATTATGTAAATTGGAATTTCCAACACGAATTTCCATGCAATTTCTATGACACTTCCATGGAAAATTCAAAATTAATGTAGGAGATTCCAGTTTACAGCATTTTCCATGTTTTTCCCCATGGAAAGTGGTTGGTTTTTTCCAGTGGGAGACATGAATTCCTCGATCGAATTGGAATTTAGGTTGCTTTTGAGGAGGGAGGAAAACTGGAGAATCCGGAGAAAGCCCTCGGAGCAAGCAAACTCAACTCACATGTGGCGTCGTGTTGCTGAGATCGAACTCGGACCACCGAGGCGTGAGGCGAAGCGCTTACTACTGCGCCACCCTACCCCTACTCCCCCCCCCCCCCCCCCTTAAAAAATCTCCATCGCTGGTTTCCTCTTCACTACACTAGCAGAACCGGATACTGACTCCTCATACATATGTATGTCACTACAGACTGCTTCTAACCCATGTGGGAGACGTCTGTGTTTAGAAAATTTGCTTCACTAGCCCTCGAAATCATACATGTCACTACAGATTGCTTCTAACCCATGTGGGAGACGTCTGTGTTAAGCAAACTTGCTTCAATAGCCATCAAAACCACTTTATCCCAAGATACAAAGCCAAATAAAGCGAACATATCACTACAGACTGCTTCTAACTTAAGTGGGAGACGTCTGTGTTTAGCAAACGTGCTTCACTAGCCTTCAAAATCACTTTATCCCAAGATACAAAACCAAATAAAGCGTACAAACATAATCGCGTGATTTTCGAGTGATCTCTTGTCTATCTAGAGGAACAGAGTAAATTAAAGTCTCACCTATTTCAACTTCTTCGAATTTATCATTCTCCTCTTCGTCCAGCTTTCGGAGTTGTTCTTTGTGGTCACGAACCTGAAGAAGAAGAGTGTTTCGAGTTAAAGCCCATCACCAGAAAAGAACTGAAAACAATATCAAGCCATTCTTTGGTGTTTTACTATACTAATTCAGGCCCGTATGTAGGATTGTATATGAGATTGCGAGCAGAAACCCCCCCCCCCCCCCCCCCGGACCTTGACGGGACATGGGAGATGACGTACGCATCCACTGTACCCTCCTGGTTACAGACCTGATTATTATAGTGTATATGATCCTGTTAAAGTCATGCTTGATGAATTCCACGTCGATCAAATCTTTGTCACTAACCTTATCTTCTAAACGCTTTTGCTTCAGAGCTGTTAGTCGCTTGTGTAGACTGTCCTCCTGTTTCTGTCTCTCTTTCTGTAGCTTTTTCTCCAGCGCCTCAACTTCCTTTCTGTAACGCTCACGGTACGCGTCTGCCTCTGCCTCGCTCAACTTCGAAGATCTGTGAAAATGAATGTTGGGTTACTGGAACTGCTACAAATGAAACTGTGAAGAGTAAATATCCACAACGGCTGCGTACATACTCACTACGCGACTACTGTAACCGTGCGCGCGAGATAACGCGTAAATCGGCGGGAAGTTTGCCGTATTCAAAACATGTTTTTTTTCTTACTTTCTGAAGGAATGGTCTGAGTATTTGAAGCTGAAGTTTGCCATAAAACTCTCATTCTTCGCAGAAAACATGAAGGTACTCGCAACATTTTAACATTTCCGCCATTGTTGTATACGCTGCAGTCGTCCGAGTCCCCGCGCGCCACGTTACTCAGCTCTGTACCCGGGCTCACTTAGACAACGAGAATAATGAAAAATAACGAGAATAATGAAAAACAACGAGAATAATGAAAAACAACGAGAATAATGAAAAACAACGAGAATAATGAAAAATAACGAGAATAATGAAAAATAACGAGAATAATGAAAAACAACGAGAATAATGAAAAATAACGAGAATAATGAAAAATAACGAGAATAATGAAAAACAACGAGAATAATGAAAAACAACGAGAATAATGAAAAATAACGAGAATAATGAAAAACAACGAGAATAATGAAAAATAACGAGAATAATGAAAAACAACGAGAATAATGAAAAATAACGAGAATAATGAAAAATAACGAGAATAATGAAAAACAACGAGAATAATGAAAAATAACGAGAATAATGAAAAATAACGAGAATAATGAAAAACAACGAGAATAATGAAAAACAACGAGAATAATGAAAAATAACGAGAATAATGAAAAACAACGAGAATAATGAAAAATAACGAGAATAATGAAAAACAACGAGAATAATGATAAATGAAAATAAAGCATTCCAACATACAAATGCTAACATATCCACACGATGTTCTTCATTACAAAGACTGACTTCAAAACTAGTCCACCAACTTTGCCATTACCGGATCAAAACTCGAGCAAGTTGACTAGTGCGATTGTATTGTGCTCGGCACTGATTGGCTCAAATAGCCGTCAGTTCAAAAGCTTTGTTCTCGTTGTGCAATGCGATTGGTTCTCGTTGTCTATGTGGCCCCGGTAACAGCAGTTGCAATTGCACTGACGTGACGAATTACATCTGAGGATTCTAACCTTACAAGTTCCTCCATAGTCTCGACATGCCGGGCGTCCACCGACTGCAACACACCCTTGTTGTGTTCCTCTTCGTCGTGCTATAAGTAGGGAGTATATAGGTGATTTATTGGCACTGAATGATATGTTGAAAGCTCTGATAATTCACCGTACAGGAAACGACGGCGACTTTTACCCATAATTCTTCGCGCGCCAAAAACTTTAATTTGGATATAAAATTGCGGAGGGGAGGTTTTAAATCTTAACAGCAAGGCAGTACAAGTCATGTTGCCAATATACTGCCACTGAAGAGAATAGGGGTTTCTATACACTAGGATACCTTCTGTCGTGCTAACGCTCTCCTCTCAGCGATTCTCATCTCCAGGGCGACGATCCTCCTCGACTTTTCCTCGTCCATAGCCTTGTCGACCGCTGCCATGTTGGCCACGTGATCCCGTACGAGTGCGCTCGCCTGCTCTTCGTTAAAATTTGCTTCCTTTGTCAAGTCTTGTAGAAGCTTACTCTGGGTCTCCTTCATCGCGAAACGCTTGCTAACAGCCAGTTCCTAAAGAAACAGTGCTTTGTGTGAGCGTTAAAACGGAGGCCGCAGGGCATGCGGTATTGCATTTTACCGTAATAAAACTGTATGTATCGCCGGCATGACGTTTTACTGTAATAAAGCGGTATGTATCGCCGGCATAACGTTTTACTGTAATAAAGCGGTATGTATCGCCGGCATAACGTTTTACTGTAATAAAGCGGTATGTATCGCCGGCATGACGTTTTACTGTAATAAAACGGTATTTATCGCCGGCATGACGTTTTACTGTAATAAAGCGGTATGACGGTATCGCCGGCATTACGTTTTACTGTAATAAAGCGATATGACGGTATCGCCGGCATGACGTTATACTGTAATAAAGCGGTATGTATCGCCGGCATTACGTTTTACTGTAATAAATACTTTTGACAAAAAGAGTTGAACCTCTTGTAAGCGACCATAATGCCAAAGCTTTTTACGAGTACAGTAGTAGATTTAGACGTATAGTTATTTGACTGAGGAACATTAGACACATGGTCGCTTAAGAGAAGTGATCGCTCTGGGAGGTTCCAAGTTTGTTGAATAAACAAGCTTTTGTAATCCCCTTCAATCTTGGGCATCCTTTATCGGAACAGTTTGAAAAGAATATCAGGACATTCACACGGTATTTCTATTCTATCTCAAGGTGTCATTTTTGTAGATTTGTTGTAAACTCGAGGGTTCAACTCGATTGATCGTGTCATTATAATGCGGCCAGTGTTACCTTCCTGAGTTTTTCCATCTCCACGTCCTCGTCAAGTTTTGACATATTTTTCAGCTCCTTCTCCTCGCTGATGTGCCGTTTACGAAGCATGTCCAGAATATCACGCCTCTCACGCTACACACATCAAAGAAACGACATAATTAATGTTTAATCATACATATCTATTCTACATCACGTGAATAGTAGAATATTCTTCATTTGAGTGTTGTGTCCATGAGTTATAGAGGTTTTTATATACAAAATGCTAATGAATCCAGGAATTTAATGTCTTTTCTTTTTCCTTGTGAATGAAACTGTTCTCTGATTGTCAAAATATTTGGTAAAACTACAAATATTTATAAATATTTACGATAGGTTACCAAGTTTTGCGTACGAGTCATAACATGGTTCATTAAAAGTGTTGTGATTTCACGAGGCGTTAGTCGAGTGAATCCACAACAAACTTTGACCATGTGATGACAAAAACCGTGGTAAATAAGAGAACATACCACGCTAAACTATCGCAATTGTGTTTTTTACGACAACAAACTAAAACAAGAGCCTGTACTCAGACCGTACGGATTTCCCACAGACAACATGTAGACCACAAATTAGAATTAATAAGTCATAACTTATTAATGGGGGTTATAACTTGTATAGGAACGAAGATAGTGCTATGTAAAGTCCGTAGCGACAGAAAACGTACTGCGTTACTACCTGTGACCTCGTGTACGAGCCCATGAATCACTGCACGCAATGTTTTGATACTCAGTCGGATTTCTATGGTGGCACTTGTGCAAAAATATTTTGTTAAAGTATACGCACATATATCTGTTTGCGAAAGTACACACGCACACTTACATCGCTATTCGGTTAGTACACACGCAGAATCAGTTAAATTCGAATCAGTACACACGCACTAGCAGGACTCGAACTTAACTTCTAACTCCACTATCAAACGCCTGCTTACGCGTACGGCGTAAATAGTGAAGCGAGCAGAGCCTAGAATATAAGCAAAATTACAAGGGACTGGAAAGTGATTCTAGCTCGCGCTATCACGCAATCAATCTTGCGCTAGTGATCACGTAATCTACTGTGGTATGCCCTCTTATTTCTACTCGGCCTTCGGGCTCGTGTTCCCATTGCCATTTCTCGTTCTCCCAAACTCACACTCGTGTTTCTATAACTCTATGGAAACACCGAATATGTTATATATTTCTTCAATAACAGACATACACACACATCACTGATGATACTGAAGGCGATGGTCAATCCCCAGCATTCTATCTGTAAACTCACATTACTAACAAGTCTCTTGATCTTGTTCTCGGTCTCGCTGATCTCCTTTGCCTGTCTTTTGGCCAGTTCTTCCATTTTCACCTGCGTATGATAAGAGAACATGACGAACTGTTCAACGATAATCCAACGTACAGAAAATGGATGGCAGCTGTCCATTTGACCACAATCCCTTGCGACCCTAGCGCAGTCCAAATATAAAGACAGTGTATTTGCTATAGCATTTGTACTGACTTCATTTTGAGATTTACAAATTCTCTACCGCGATTTTATAACGGATTTAAGGTTTTTCGCGCGCAAAGGATTGTAGGTAAAAGTGCATGGCGCCATTTTTTTTGTACGGTAGATGACCGAGTGAGACTTCTGATTGAGTGCGCGCATTTGGGCTTCCCGCTTGGGTTCCCTGTTGTCGCATATGCGAATTTATATTTGGTGTATACGAAGGTACCTTCGAGATTATCGGGAAACTTTTCAAGCGCTCCGATTAGATTCATTTGTTGACTCATTACGTCATAATCAAGGTGTGCGCGTGCCGTCCGCGCGCAAGTTGACGTCATGAATTCTACTCAGCAGCGAGCTCGCTTGGATTTCTTGTGTTTGCAAAGGCACTGCGCTGAAATGATAACCAAACTGACAATATATATTCCATCATTATCTGGGGCAAGGTTGGACAAACCATGATCAGAATTTACATCAACGTAAAAATGGTCGGAAGGTTTCTGCATTTAATGTAATACTAGTTATAACCTATCAAATATTTTCTCTCGCGCGCGATCGGTTGAATGCGTCCGATATTTTCTCTCCGCGAGCGGGAAATATTTAACAAATAAAGAAGCCTTAGCCATGTTTTATACTATCATAAAACACGATGGGCATTTGAGAACATGAGAGAAATGTTAAAGCACAAGCTGAAGGCGCGTTTGATCTGTTTTATAATATAGATTTACACGCGCGACGAAAGGAAACCGCCAGTTGAAAACAAAACACGGCAAACCATGTTATATACTCTGATAAAACATGGCTTTTTAGCCAATCAGAGCGTGCGAACTATCGTATCTATATTATAACAGCGAATACACGCCCTGTGAGCGTATAAGCGCGCGTCAAAGAAAATATTTGTAGGATGATAACAACAACAACCTACATCGTGGCGTCAAATATGCCCTGATATTTGTCCTTGGACATTATCTGATCCTGAAAGCTCACAGTTTCTCTCGAGCTTCGCTCTCGGGAACTATTCTCTTTTCGGATCAGATAATGTCCGCGGACGAAATATCAGGGCATATTTCGACGCCACAAATAGGTTATTGTATTTTTATACAGGACGATTTGAATTGAACATCCAGTCTCAACTGCTAGCAGGACTTAGAGATGAAATAATATAACTAGGACCAGTGATACGGGATGGGTGCCGAAATAACGGAAATATAGCATTTACGAAGCAAGTCTTCGTCAGGTTCTTCTTACAGTGATGCCCTACCTTATACGCTTTCTTCAGTCTCCTCCTTATTTCTGCTGACCTCCTTTTGAACTCCGCTGACAACTTGTGAGCGATTCCACCGATTTCGCTTCTCAAACTTGACACGAACTGGAAAAAAAGGAACATGTCCTGAAACACCAGCGAACATTAGGTTACCAAGAATAGACGGCATGGCGTTCGTTTAGCTATTCACAGCCTTCGAAAACGAAATGCGAAGTGTAAAATAAGAAATAACGCCTAATAAACATGTGCTGCACATATTCACGGGTTGTCTAACCCCTTGGGAGAGTGATAAATACCAGACTCGTGCTCCGCTCAGTTCAAATTGATCAGCGCCAAGGAGAGCACAGGCAGCCCAAGCTCTAATATCTAGCTAATACTTACAGCGTTTGTATGGGAATTTTTACGAGCTAGAAATACGAAAGAATTAATGAATAAAATGGCTTACCTTGCTTCCATAGTGTATTACTTGCTGTCTGTGTGGTAACAGGGTTGATATGAAGCGATTTTAGCGAGTTTTCATTTCCTCTGCTCTCCTTCGTAAGAAAAAGACAAGGCAGCACACTAGTTTCACGAGGGCCCACCACTTCAACCGAAATATTTCAGTTCAAAATATTGTGGCCGCCACAATTCCTCCATACAATCCCAGCAGAAAGGTTGTTCTTTCTTTTGAATGCGATTGCCACGCAATTCCAGCCTTGCGACGAGCACAACGAAGCATTTTGTTTCTCCAAAGTGACGCTTATAAATTGGTAGAGAGCCTTAAACCAGCTGGGGTCACCTGCCCGGCCGTCAAAGGCTGCTGGGTAACCGTCGAAAGGCTCCTGGGGTAACCGAGCCTTCGACCTAAAGTTCAGCACCGCGGGGTACCTGACCGGCGATTGTCGACAACAACAAAATTTACTACCCAGGTTTTCGGTCGAAGTTTAGAGCGTTCTTTCTGTGAACTGGATATGTGTTACTTGGGCTCGGAGAAGTCACGAAAGAATATCAGTCCATGGTGTGAAGTAACTCACTAAAGTATAAATCCTGAAAACTCCCGCTCGGCGGCCATCTTGATTCGCTCTGAACATGCACTTCGTGGGGACCCTGGTAGTAAATTTTGTTGTTGTCGACAATCGCCGGTCAGGTACCCCGCGGTGCTGAACTTTAGGTCGAAGGCTCGGTTACCCCAGGAGCCTTTCGACGGTTACCCAGCAGCCTTTGACGGCCGGGCAGGTGACCCCAGCTAGTTCAAGGCTCTCTACCAATTTATAAGCATCACTTTGGAGAAACAAAATGCTTCGTTGTGCTCGTCGCAAGGCTGGAATTGCGTGGCAATCGCATTCAAAAGAAAGAACAACCTTTCTGCTGGGATTGTATGGAGGAATTGTGGCGGCCACAATATTTTGAACTGAAATATTTCGGTTGAAGTGGTGGGCCCTCGTGAAACTAGTGTGCTGCCTTGTCTTTCTCTTAGGAAGGAGAGCAGAGGAAATGAAAACTCGCTAAAATCGCTTCATATCAACCCTGTTACCACACAGACAGCAAGTAATACACTATGGAAGCAAGGTAAGGCATTTTATTCATTAATTCTTTCGTATTTCTAGCTCGTAAAAATTCCCATACAAACGCTGTAAGTATTAGCTAGATATTAGAGCTTGGGCTGCCTGTGAGGAGAGCAAGGAGACCAAGAAAACCTCTTGCGGTAAATTCGTTTGGAGCGGATCAGCACTCGCTCCATCTCTTCTTGAAGCGCTCGATTAACTTTCCCTATATCTTATTACACTGAGCGTCAGTTGCGAGTGTTGCAAAACAGAATACTGTTGTAATAGCAGTTTTATTAAAGTGCTACTGAAGCAAAATTTCATCATTAAAATTAAGATCTCTCTTGAAAGTCCTTTCGAAATGAGGAAGAATAGAATTTTCTGTTTGTCAATATCTCATCTCGTTCCAGAGATATTAAGGTTTTTGGAATATGCAAATTAGATGATCTGTGACGTCATAAGGTTGACACAGCCATTAAGACAATCACAAAATGAAGAATATATCTGCAAATAGTGGGTAAAAACAATTGAAACTTTGCACATGTGTAGTACTAAGGAAAATACACATGGAAATCATGATGTTGCCATGGGAAACACTCTTGGCCCCAGGCTCCTTTCACCTTGAACATAAAATTGTAGTTTTTAACTGTTACAGAAAATAATTTACTTTAAGCCACTCACATACAATGCCTACACTGTTCCAAACCTTCTTATATGCCAACAGTAGAAAAAAATTGTTTGGCAAAGGAGAAATTAGGAAAATTATTTTCCTCATTGAAGGAGCCTGGGGCCTAGAGTGTTACCATGGTAACATCTTAATTTGCATAATGACGTGTATTTTCCTTCGTACCATATGTGTGAAAAGTGTCAATTGTTTTTACCCACTATTTGCAGAGATATTCTTCATTTTGTGATTTGTCTTCATGGCTGTGTCAACCTTATGACGTCACAGACCATCTAATTTGCATATTCCAAAAACCTTAATATCTCTGGAACGAGATGAGATATTGACAAACAGAAAATGCTATTCTTCCTCATTTCGAAAGGACTTTCAAGTGAGATCTTAACTTTAATGATGAAATTTCGCTTCAGTAGCACTTTAAGTTGCGGAAAGTCGCAGTGACACAGTGGTATAAAGCGCTTCGACTCTCACCACTGTGATATGGATAGATTCTCGATCATGGCGCCACGTGCGAGTTGAGTTTGTTGGTACCTCCGATTTTACTCACTCAAAAACCAACATAAAATACCAATTCGAGCGAGGAATTCGTGTTGCCGATTAGTAGACCCTACAGAAAACTAGACAGGTAAGTAAAGTTGTTTATTTTATGATTTTAATCTGTACTCACGTTTTTCTCCTGTTCGGAGGAGATTTCTCTTTTTACGCGGAGCTTCTTGGCCAGAAGAGATAACACCTGTAGGAACATGTTCTGTCGCTGAACGTCGAGATCAGCATCCATAGCTACTGTCGCTTGCACGTCCAGGCTGCACATTGAACAGTACAATAGTAAGTGCATTCGGTTATTATTGTTATCACCACCACCACCAGCAATCACCAGATTACTTTTGACACTCAAGCGAAAACTGCTCTATTGGTTTATAATAGTTTGATGCTGACTGGTTATTGGTTGAAAGTATGTACGTGTCATCCAGCTTTTAATTTATAGTCTTTTTATAATAATTTTAATTGAGATATTTTAATGTATTTAATTAATTTGTATTTTTTTTTTTATTATTATTATTTTTTATTTTTATTTTTTTATTTCTTAATTTTTATTGTTCCTTTTGTAGTAATTGTAATGTAATGCGCTTTTGATCATTTTATGCGAAAGGGCGCAATAGAAATTATAATAATAATAATAATAATAATAATAATAATAATAATCCACGTGGAACTCTGGAAAAACGGTAGAAAGAATCTCACCTGTCGAGCTCTTTTTCTGTTTGGATGGCGCTATCCAGGCTCAAGATGGGAATAATACTCTCGTCCGTCTGGACAATGCTGCAAAAAAATAATGAAAGGAATCGGATATGATTGCGCTGTCAAGAGGATTTTTTGGGGTAAATTTTGACTAGCAATGACATTCACAAATTCACAAATGTGTCAGGAACAAACTTTGCCTGACTTACTGAATTCTTAACACAATCTCTATATATGGTAGTGATCAATTTCAAGATACGGCACTAAGATCAGTTTCCAAATATGGTTCTAATAGTCATTTCCATATATGGTATACTACTAATCGTTTCCAAATATGGATATTTATTATACGACATGACGTTTTCGAGTGCAAACACGGGATACAACAAGTGCAAATATGCGAGCGTATTACACGGATCACGAAAGGGTTTGTACAGGTATATTCAACACTTAAAAGGTTTGTAAGCCAATCAAAATGGGGCTGTTTGAGTAATAGCCAATCAGCTTTTAGCGCGCGAAAACAGATTTTTCAGCGCGCGCCCGCACCCGACATTTGGATACAAATGCTGATAGTTACTGCTCTCAAGATAATGTCTTCAAACAGAGATGTAAGGTAATTGAAATATATTTTGTGTGTGTATGTTAACTGTCATATAATAAATAAATTTATATACAACTTCGACATATAGCACGAAACAACTTAAAAAAATAAAGTACTCATAAATACGGTATTATTTGCATAGTACTCTGTAACATATTTTACAACAACTGCTCAGTTTCTCGTTTCCTAATGGTTTCCCTGCCATTGGAAATAAGCAAACATACCACGGTAGATTACGTGCAAAATGGATTGCGCGACAGCGCGCGCACTAGAATCACTTTGGCGTGTCTTATTAGCCCTGCTCGCCTCACCATTTTAGTTTGTTGTTGTATTAATAAAACAAATGTACGATAGTTTACCGTGATATGTCTTCTTATTTACCACGTTTTTATCATCTCATGGTCAAAACTTCATGTGGATTGACTCGGCCAGCGCCTCGTGAATTCACAACAATGTTGACCGTGCGATGATGTAAAACTTGGTAAATAACAGGACACACCACGGTAAACTATCGTACATTAGTTAATTAACTGTCCTCGCTCCAATACCTGGCCTCATTGTGTCTGGCAACGAGCTTATACTCCGGACCACCTCCTCCTACTGCCTGGTAAATATACTGCGACCCTCCCGTGAGTACTATCATGCTCTTCTTGTTCGTGAACCGCTAGAAAAACATTATAGGAACTAGTGTTAAAAATTATATTCGGTACGGTAAATGAGAATTTTGCTTCCGCGCCTATTGAACACGACGGAACGATGATAACAACTGTTACAACAACAATAATAATATACTTTACTTGAGTGTCAAATGTATTTAGCATGGTATTGCTAATTGGGGACACTGTTTTAATAAACTGTATATTCACTGAAGTGGTCACTGCCAGAGATTTGTTTGCGTTCTCAGTGGGGGCCTACAATTTAACGTCCTGATCCGAGAAGACGCAAAGGTTTACCCATTTGCAGATGTCAGATCAAAGGCAGCACCTTCTCCCAGTTATTTCAAGACCCTGTGTGGTGGTCGGGCCGGGGTTTGAACCCGCGACCTCCCGCACAACAGACCGGCGCTGAACCACTGAGCAACCGGGAGGCATATCTATAAAGATTTTAGAATTGGTAAACCTATTCGAAGAAACACGATCTAAAGCTAGAGATATGTGAATGGCTTCCTTAACAAACAAGCACATGGCTTCCATAACACATACATGGCTTCCCTAACGAGTAAATAGATTCCGTGACTTGGATATCAAAACGTTTGTATCAGAATCTAAGATTGCGAAAAAAGACAACGTCATCAGAAAGTGGCTTTCTAGAGAAAGTACTGTCGTAACATTCTTAGTACTTTTTCTCGCGGCATTAGGTATTACGATTTTTTTTCTTTTAATCAATGTCACTTATCCAATAGAATGTCAGACATATCGTTTCATTAACTTGTAAAGAATTAGGTACAAAGAATTTCCCTCAAGTGAACCCTCCCTTCATCACGGATTCAACGCCAATGGATTTTGTATCCTTTTCTTAACCCTGCATGGCGGAGTCGCAAGTCAACACGTTTGTAATTTGCGTTCCGTTTGGCCACCCACTTGCGTCGACTCAGTTGCACTGACTAGCCTGGTTCAACGCAAGTTTCTCGCCGTTTGGCCACCAACGCAAGCTGTTCGCAAGTCTGCTGTTGTTATAGAAACGCAACAACCAATTAAATTCGTATAAATGTGTTGTTTTCTCAAAATGGCGGCTGAGAAAATGGCGGATTGTACTGGAGCTCAATATTTTTCTAATTCTCAAGACTCGGTGGAACAGCAAAAGAAATCATTCATAAGAAATTGAAAAACATCCACATCGGAATGCATATTTTTTCGAAACCTGCATGCAGTCGTTCGCAAGTTGATGGCAAGTCTACGAAAGTCAGCTTGCGTTGACTTGCGACTCCATTTCGCCAGGGCTTACAGAGGCCATGCCACCTGGACTATTCCAGAGTCCTGCGAGTCAGTCTTACCGCGTAGAGGGGCGCTATTTTCCCCTTGTCACAGCACTTGATGATAAGCAAGATAACAACACCAGCCACCACAAGACCGATCAGGAACCCAAGGAGGATACCAAGGGCAAAGTAGCCAGTAATCTCACGGGTCTGGAGAGAAATGAAACAAGGCAGTGACTGGTACGTGTGAAGCATCCTTTGATAACAAAGCAGGTTTATAAAAATAGGGTTCCTAAACATGTGCGCGTGTGATTAAGCATAAGCGCAAACACAAGATAATGTACGTATGAACTGGGACGATGCCAGCACAAGATAATGTACGTGTGAACCAGGATGCCAGCATAAGATAATGTACGTGTGAACCAGGACGATGCCAGCACAAGATAATGTACGTGTGAACCGGGACGATGCCAGCACAAGTTAATGTACGTATGGACCGGGACGATGCAAGCACAAGATAATGCACGTGTGAACCAGGATGATGACAGCACAAGATAATGTACGTGTGAACCGGGACGATGCCATCACAAGATAACGTAGGTGCGTTGTTACGTTGCACGTGCGAAACGACCAACACAAGCCCAAGTATAAGTCAAGAGTGTCCGCCATCATCGAAAGTCGCCGTGTTGTCCCCTGACCAAATAGCAACACTGCAGTGTGTACGTCGCTTGTATCGCACGTATGAACCAGCCCACACCGCCGCAAAACGTTATGCTCCGCTGGCCGAAAGAACGATGGCTTTGGAATTCACAATCTTTTAAGTAGTTGTTGCGAAACAATTCATGTATATACGCGTACGCACTCAAAATTAGAAACAGGAGTGATTGCCTGTCTTTTCATTTAGCTTTGGTGGGAAACTAGGAAGATCAGACGCGTGCGGCTCATCAAAAGCGAATTCGCGTGACGTTTTGCCGCAGTGTGGAAGCAGCCGGCCTTACCTTCCATCTCGATGTATCGATCCTTGTTGCACAAGCCGTCAGGTTGCTCTTCAGTTTGTACGTCGGGCTGTTGAGCTGCATCGAAGGAAAAAAACGTATTCAAAATAACAACAATAATAAATGAATAATATAATAAAATAAACAGTGGGAAATGCGCGCTCTCATCGGTATACAGCCATGTAGTGCATGTAAATTACCTGAATACTCTTCCAAGCTACAGTTGCTGGAAGGTTAACGCTCTTTCGATCCTGCGAAAAAGATCCACGTTACATCAGTAAGTCGTAAATCAGAATGGGGGGGATATGAATTACAATAATTAAAGGGAAACAAAAAAGACATTATACGTGAGATATGGTGAACAGGTAGGAAATTACGGACTCGCAAACTTTACACTGATATAAATGTATGGTTGGTGGGAAAGCGTTACTCACCAAGGGAAAATAACGCAATAGCCCACTTTCGATACATGCTTCACTTGTCACGCACAAAGGTTTCAATATGACGCTCCGCGATAAATTAAATTAATTATATTCTCGGAAACTAGTATAAATATATTTTTTTCTCTGAGCCTCATACTGAAACTTTTGGGCTATTAGGATGAGTTGAGGGATTCGACACCTTATTTTGGGTGCTACTTAACGAATTGACGCCGATAGTTTACCGCGGTGGGTCCTGTTATTTACCACGTGTTGCGTCATCGCATGGTCACAATTGTTGTGGAATTCACGAGGCGCTAGCCGAGTACACATCGTACATCACGAGGCGCTAGCCGAGGCAATCCACAACAAATTTTGCCTGTAAGATGACGCAAAACGTGGTAAATAAGAACAAGCAGTTGTTGTAAAAACCATGTGATGTTTTGCCTTTACTTATTAAAAGCAATCTTCACACACCAACTAATCTTACAGAATAACTCTGCCATCACATCCTCTCCTTACTTTACCTTTTCCTTAACAAGAAAACTCGCTTTGTAAACAAGAGAAGCCGATTCCCCAACTGCGGAAGAGAAAACAGTTAACACAAATGAAGTTCAAAAACATTAATTACTATGTACACGTCTTTCACCTACGACGCACTATTGCGAGAATCACGCTTGTTTCGTAAAAGGCGCACTATTAAAGTCAACCAATAGCTGAACTAGGAAGGAATTTCTTGTTTCTTTCACTGCATAAGCGCATAAGCAGTTTTCTCATTTCGAGAGATTGATTTGATCGATTGATTTTTTCGGGGGGGGGGGGAGGGAGGGGGGATGTTAGCTTCAGATTCAGATTCTTTATTTTGGATTGTGCACGAAATAGATCAATAAAGAAATGATGACATTAAATGGCTTCTGTTCCAGTTATTGTATAGATTTACAGATCACTTATCAGATTTACAGATCACTTATCGCTCATTGATTTCCTTTGTTTTTGCTTCATGAATTATTAATGAGTTTGATAAGTACTTTTACAACTCTCGCCTAAGCAGCAACAACTTATCAACGTATTACCTGCCAGTTTAGGAATGGTTAGCCTGATGACGTGGGTGTTGACTACAGGGTAGGTGACCAGCACGTTGCTCTTCGGCATTACAGACGAACGATCCAGCTTCATGCTTTCTGTGGTGTCACTCACTGTGACGTCATATGCATCGTAACTGGACCCTGGAGAATGCGTGACTGTAACGTTGTAGAGCAGCAGCGGCGAGTCACGGTCGTAATCCACACCCTGAAAAACAATGAGTTCGTTTAGTTTAGAATAAATGGAGAGCCGTTGTATCACATCCGAGGTTTCCTAACACATCAACCAGGATTGTCCGGGACATCCAGTAACACTGGAAAATGTGCAGGTTCTCGCCCGTGAGGCCCGATGGTTTGAGCGCGAGGTCAAGGAAGCTATTTACATCCGGATCAATGAACCAGATTTGAACCGTGACGGGGGCCGGTACCAGCTCCCCCGCATTAGGGACAACACCTTGCAGTCACGTGGGCCGAAAGCCCGTAACTGCAAGCGAGCGTGACCTTCGCACTCACTTGTGATCAAGCTCTCAGTTGATAGCGAAAGCTTAAGGTTTTAATTTTCTTTCAAATTTAATGTACAGAGTTCTCTAAAGTTTTAATTTCATTCGAGATAATAATTTTCATATTTCTTTTGGCATAATCTATGTTTCGATGCAAACTGCAAACCGTGACCTCGTCGAATACTGTTGTTGTTGTCATTCTTTCACTCAATCACAATGATGCGGGAAGGCGGTGCGAAACGAGCGCTCTGATTGGTCGATAATCATGAGTTATTAATAGCATAACCAAGCCATCGACTGTCGACAAACTCGCGTTCTTATTGGCTAGGAAAGCACCGTCTATTTAACAATTAGACTGCACGCTAATAAGCCCGAGAACGCAGTATTTCCAAGGGAAACTATCAGCCGATAGTTCCGAGACAAACACACTCCATTTGTCGTTATTGTTCATCACAAAACTGTCTTCCGCTCTCAGCGGGCACTATTATACAAATAGTGTGTCCGTCGAGGAACTATCGGCTGTTAGTATAAACCAACTAGTGGACTATTACAAATCCTGCATTCTGATTGGCTACCCTACTATAGGTCTATTTGTGATAGCCCATGGTAGAGGAAAACCGCACGCATTTTCACGAAATAATAACAGTTTTTCAACTTCAATTTCTTTCTTTCTATTATTTTCTAGTGTCCGACTAGTTAGTTTATACTAAAACAATTAGACCTCTCGCCCTCATGGGCTACGAGTTGAATAGCCCATTCGGACTGCGGGTCTAATTGTTAAATAGTTGCCCGTGGAAATTTGATGTTCTTAAAACAAATATAAGCCCGAGAACGCAGTTCGAGGGCTTATATGCTAGTTTTAAGAACATCAAATTTCCAAGGGAAACTATCAGCCGTTATAGTTCACCACAACATTTTGGCGCGCTCTCATTGGCCAAAAGCGATCACCTGACGTGATAGTCGCCGTCCGCGGATGCAACCTATCAGGCGTTATAGTTCACCACAAATTTGTGCGCGCGCTCATTGGTCAAAAGCGATCACGTGACGTGATAGTTGTCATCCGAGGAGGCAAACTATCAGGTGATAGTGCTCCCTGAGCACGAAAGACAATTTTGTGTTGAACAATAACGCAAATAGACTGTGTCTGTCTAGGACCTATCGGCTGATAGTTTCCCTTTGAAATTTGATGTTCTTAAAACTAGCATATAAGCCCGAGAACTTCGTTCTCGGGCTTATATTTGTTTTAAGAACATCGAATTTCCGCTGGCAACTATCAGCCGATAGTTCCTCGACGGACACAGTCTATTTGTATAATAGTTCCGAAACAAACACACTCTATTTGTAATTATTGTTCATCACAAAATCGTCTTCCGCTCTCAGCGGCCACTATCGCCTGACTGTTTGCATCCGCGGACGACAACTATCACATCACGTGATCGCTTTTGGCCAATGAGCGCCAAAACTTTGTGGTGAACTATAACGGCAGATGGTGTGGGGCGCAGCTCCGAGCCAACTATCAAAGGCGTTAGAAAGCAGGAGCGAGCAAGTCTAATTGTGTTAGTATAACCAAGCCACTGTTCTATCAATTTAGCGATCGAGAAAACAGTGGGAAAAAAACTCGAAAAAAGGCATATTTCTAAGTGATATTTGTTTGCAGAGCGCGCACGGTCAACTACCGATCGATAGACAGCGCCTGGCGAGTTTGCCAATAGACAGCACCTGGCTAGCCAATCAGATGGTGAGTTTGCCAGCAGACAGCGCCTGGCTAGCCAATCAGATGGTGAGTTTGCCAATAGACAGCGCCTGGCTAGCCAATCAGATGGTGAGTTTGCCAATAGACAGCGCCTGGCTAGCCAATCAGATGGTGAGTTTTCTAGTAGACAGCGCCTGGCTAGCCAATCAGATGGTGAGTTTTCTAGTAGACAGCGCCTGGCTAGCCAATCAGATGGTGAGTTTTCTAGTAGACAGCGCCTGGCTAGCCAATCAGATGGTGAGTTTTCTAGTAGACAGCGCCTGGCTAGCCAATCAGATGGTGAGTTTTCTAGTAGACAGCGCCTGGCTAGCTAGTTCAAGTTCAAGTTCAAGTTTATTTCACACTATGTATAATATTTACAATAAGGAGAGTAGATAAAAATGTATAAACAAAATAAGTACATGGAATAAATTAAAAGATTCAAGTGTACAGTGGTCAAAGTAGCTAAAAGCTTTCGAGTTGGCCACTGCTTACATGCAGATAATAATTGAATAACTGAGCGTAATACATAGAATACATTAAATAAAGTATTGATTAGAGTAGTAAATTGAGCTTGAGAGGAACTACAATATGAGAAAACGAAAGGAAAAAAAATAAGGAGAAATAAGCCAATCAGATGGTGAGTTTTCTAGTAGACAGCGCCTGGCTAGCCAATCAGATGGTGAGTTTTCTAGTAGACAGCGCCTGGCTAGCCAATCAGATGGTGAGTTTGCCAATAGACAACACCTGGCTAGCCAATCAGATGGTGAGTTTTCTAGTAGACAGCGCCTGCCTAGCCAATCAGATGGTGAGTTTTCTAGTAGACAGCGCCTGCCTAGCCAATCAGATGGTGAGTTTTCTAGTAGACAGCGCCTGGCTAGCCAATCAGATGGTGAGTTTTCTAGTAGACAGCGCCTGGCTAGCCAATCAGATGGTGAGTTTTCTAGTAGACAGCGCCTGGGTTCTCCTAACGATCGATAGACGGCAATTCGAAGAACGAGCGCGCGCAGACAAAATCAACTATATGGACATTTTCTTATTTTCCAACGTTTTTACAGGTTTTTCTCAATATAAATCGACAGCTAAGTTGGAAAGAACCGTAGCTTGGTTATACTAAAACAATTAAACTTCTCGCTCTTGGTTTCTTGTTGTTATTTAGATGCACCGAGTATAGAGGGCCACAAGTTATTCAGTGTTCACTGTTAGGTGCCACCCTCGTAAATAAAGTTGATTATTATTACCAACGACGGCAAAAAGTGACGAGAATAAAAGTCACGCGACTCGACTACGTCTCGTGGCCCACTTCTTTGTTCTCGTCACGTAATCGCTGCATCTCTAAGTGGACAGACACGCAGCCAAGTGTCATCAATAGTTCCTAATCTTACCTTGACACTCTTAAATATAGTAAGCAGTGGCTTAAACAACGGACCGACAATCTTGAATAACCCATTGGCGGTTTCCGAACCCCCAGTGAAGCCGATATTGACAACCAGTTGAAGAGACCGTCCGCTAAGTGCTAACGGGCGGTTCGCACTTCGGAACCTTAGGTACACAGAGATCCCTTGGGTTGAAGGTCCTAAGCTCGCTTGGCTTTGAATCGTCCCAAAGTCTATCTCCAGGGTGGTGCTGTCAAGCCGAGAAATGTTAGGGGAGGGGTGAGTCATGACAAGACTGGAGTTGGCATCCAATGTCACCGAACTCTCGTTTAATAGAGGCTCGAGTACATACACCAGGCTTGAACTGCGTCGAACGCGATTACTGGAGGAAAGAAAAAGGCAATTTGGACTTACTCCACTACTTTCCTTCAAGGAAGAAAAATGCAATTTAGACTTACTCTACTACTTTCCTTCAAGGAAGAAAATGGCAATTTAGACTTATTCCAGTACTTTCCTTCAAGGGAGAAAAGGAAGGTTCTGAACTCAAATACTTTCTAACTGGTTCTCTTGGTTGGGCGAATAACAGATGAGATGTGAATAACTACAAAAACTACATTTAGGAAAACAAACGACAGGAAACTTACGGACCCATTCTGGGGATCAGGTCTGAAAGAGGGTATGCATGGCAATCACATATTTTGGTCTGCCCCCCCCCCCCCCCGAAAAAAAATTGATCCTCTCTCGAAATAAGAAAACTGCTTATGTATGTGCATATGCAGTGAAAGAAACAAGAAATTCCTCCTTAGTTCAGCTATTGGTTGACTTTTATGGTGAAAACCTGTATACAGTAATTTATGTTTTTGAACTTCATTTGTGTTAACTGTTTTCTCTTCCGCAGTTGTTAGGACCAATTCTGGGGATCAGGTCTGAGAGAGACTATGCACGTAAGTCTGAACTGAATCAAAATCTCTCCCCCCCTACCCCCGGGAGTGTTGTATTCACTAGCACTACCGAGATTTCGGTCTGCGTGCAGATAATAGTGCGAAGCAGTTTCCGCGTTAGTTTTGTGATATCGTACTTTAAATGTAAATAATAATTAAGAAAGTACGGAATGTACAGAGGTAGTTATCAGACTAATACCTAATTTACTCTACAAACCTTCTATGAAACACTGCAACATCACCAAACTCAACGGCTCTTCTTCTACGCCTCGCAAAACGCGTTCCGTTCACATCCACTACAGGCATCTTAACAGTTATCTTCAGCGGCGTGACGCATTCTGGGATACCAAGGCGAAGAGCAAACCCAAGGGTCTGTCCCGCGAGCAGCGTGCCTACGTTGGAGCTACCCGTCATTGTGGCATTAACCGTAGTAATAAGAAGTTGGGTGCTGGCGGTTAATTCATAGGCAGCAAATCCTATTGGCCTTGTGTTTGCGGCCTTGCTGTAGTACCTATAGTTAATAACTGGGTTGATGTTTTCTTTAGGGTAGACGCGATCTGGAGCAAACGCTGTAATGTTACAGAAAAACGTTTGAGTATCAAGTAGATCGCCAATGACTGCAACGGCTGAGCTGGCTGAGGAGTTTACAGTTACAGTCCCTCTGTCACACGCGAGGGTGGTCCTGGTCATGTCAAGGCGGCCGAAGTTGAAGGTTAGCTTTAGTTCATACGCTGTGTATGTGTCTCCCTTGCTGCCTATGTTTGTAACCGTGATGTTGTATTCGACTCTATCGCCAGCATCTAGAGTAGGGAGGTCCGATGTGTAGAGAACTTGGACGTAGGAGTCGGGACGTGTGGTGAGAAATTCAGCCTGAAGAGAAACAACCATGAACACTTTAAAATGACTGGCCCCCGAGGGAAAAAGTGTCAGTTTTGTTATCCTCGAGGGAAAACAAACTCACTGATTTCCGAGGGGCCAGTTATTAAGTGGTTCGTTATATAGCAACAGTTCAGTATAAAATTCCTTTTACCAGCCAGTGGCACAGGGAGCAGAATAGTAACATTGGCTTTATTGTAACTGAAGAGCGCACGCTCTACGAAATTAGCACGAGGCCGTCTGTTGGCCAGTGCGTTGTATCTGGAAAACTTAAGCCTGGTTTCCATTTGATCGCTACGATCGTTGCGATCGCCGAAAAACGTGTTGGGCGATCGTAACGATCCCGAACGCTGATTAGTTTCCATTTGATCGCTACGATCGCCCGGCCAGCACAAAAGAGCCTGGATCCGACAACAAATTTTGGCGCCAAACATGAATAAAAATGGCGGCAGAGAACAGGAGATTCGTGCTTGAGTCGTGTTATTTTCTTGTTCTTGAAAACATCGGTTTTGGATATGGAGAATTTTCCAAAGGAGTAAAGAACTAGGAACCTACAAGAGCTACAAGAGGTACACTTTTTCGTGTGACGCCAGTGTAAACACACTATTCATGCATGTGGGAACTGGAATGGCGCACGTGTCAAGAAATTGGCCTCTCATTGTGACCTGAGTTGGATTCTCGAATGCAGTACAACATGTAAGTTGAGTTTGTTGGTATCTCGTCCTTGCCCCGAGGGTTTCTCGTCAAGTTCTTCGGTTTTTCTCCCTGATTCACAAGAAAGCCGGAAAGTAGGATCTCAGTGGTTTTTGTTTTTCCCCATTTTCTTTTCAAATGGGAGGTGTCCCGTGAAGAAGGCTGGTTCCTTTGCCACAAGACGTCGACTGCTTGTGTTTACAGTCCTTACTGCCATTTTCATGTTGCTCATGTAAATTTTGATTAGTGTTGTCGAACCTCGCCTCATGATCAGATATTGATGGTATATATATTTGTCAGTGTGGTCAGATCATTTCAGTGCAGTGCAGTAGAATTATTTGCGCGCGAAGGCACACGCACACCTTATTATGACGTAATGAGCGGCAAACAATCTAATCGGAATCGACTAACCAATCTGATTAACATGCTCGGGATTTCCGAAAATTCTCGAAGGGATTCCGATGTTTAACGTACTTCGCCGTATATACCAAATTTCAATCCGCATAAGCGACCACAGAGAATCCAAGTGGGAAGCCCAAATGCACTCAATCGGAAGCCTCACGAAGTTCGGCGAAGCACCGGGTCGTGAGACAACAACACGTAGCAACTACAAATAAGTTCAACAAGATTCTACTATCAACAGTTGCGAGATGTTATGAGATTTTACTCGAGTCTAAATTCAAGCCCTGAAATATCGGACGCGCGCTGATTGGCAAGTTAGGTATCTGCAATGCCAACAATATCGAAAGGCCTTGTCCTTCAGTGTATGTAAAGCTTCTGTACTGTTTCTTGTGTTATTTTGTAGCATAAAAATTTAGTGAAAATCGCCATTTTACCGGAAGTAACTGTGCAATTTCGTTTCTGACCAAGCGATGGACTGGGGAGATTGCTACGTTGTGAGGCCTGCGATAATTTGTAAAACGGACTTATTTTTCGCGCAGAACTCAAATTATCGAAGGAGACCCCCCCCAACTCACCTGTTCAGCCTCGATGGTGAAGACCCCTCCTGTACGAGGCGCAAGATGACGTGGTAGGATGGTGTACCTCAGGTACGTTGGCAATCGTATGAACCTGCTGGATGGGATGGAGCTCGTCGTCCTTGCTCTGAAGCGCAGTGTCACGTGGCTTGGTGTACGGGTGTCGAGATTAAATGCATCTGTTTCGTATACCAACACCTTGGTCTGCCGATCGTTGTACCTTTTAAAACATCGGAAAAGACAGAAAAAAACTACAATTTCTTCATTATTACTTATTTCATACAAAACTATGAGAACTTTATGCAACCTTTCTCTAACAGTCTGAGATCTCCTTCAAAAGCTAATATTATATCAGGAGAGGTGACAGCCAAGGGGGATAGATTTTAGTGTATCATCGCTCATATTTTGTTGGATTCTTCGCAGCCTTTCTTAGGGTCGAGGGGGGGCACACGTAATTTTGTTTTTGCCAGCAATGTTGTGTGCAATATTGCAGTACGTCCATTCCTAAGAACGGCTGCTCTTCTTATTGCACTTGCTCGAAGTAAAAAAGTTTTTTTGTCGTCGAGCAAACAATTCCCAGAGCCCGTGTATCTTGTAGTCAGCACCAATACGAGGACATACCTTATTATAGGAAATTAACAATGCACTTTATTAACGCGATTTTACAAAATTCGCGTTAATTTAATCTATCTTAATTAATGTCGATGTAAATTTAATGCACGCCATTTTACAACATTGTTATTTTAAAGCACCTTTATTTCATTTCAAAACCTTATTAGTTCATGACTCCTCTATTGGCTCTTCAGAGTCACTATTGCGGTTTGGTTTCCGTCAATCAAACGAGTGAGCAGCTCTTGGTGATTTCACCGTGAGGCTTTGAAAGATCTTTTGAATTGATAGGGTCTAGTTAGGCTTCAAACCCAAATTTTCGGCTTTAAAAAAAACTTAGAAACATCCGTGCACTTGTCTTGGAAGGTTTTATTGACGGAAGCCAAAACGCAGTTTGGCGTTCAGAAATGTAAAGTGCGAGTTTGCAGAATTATGAAAATCGCAGTAAATAAAGCAAGATGCTTATCGAAAAATTCGCGTTAATTTAATGCATGTAAACCTAACTTTTGAAAAATTCGCGTTAATTTAGTGTAACGTTAATTTTTTTCGCGTTGTCAACGTGCATTGTTAATTTCCTATAATAAGGTAACAATAGACCATATATGAAGTACCCTACCATGCAGGGTTCTCATATCAATAAAATAGCAAGCAAAAGTGTCGTTTTGAACTTCCCGCGGCTTCTTCCATATTAGGAAAATTCCATATTCCATATTTGGAAGAGCTGCCATGACATTCAAAATCATGGCGGTTTCTAGGTCCCAGACCTCTAAATCGACACTCGTTGTTTGATATGGGGGACGAGATTGGTCTGGGTAACGAGAATAACAGGTACAAACCTGGGAGATCTGCTGGGCGCCTGATCTCCATTTACCACTCGTACACTATTGACAGGCCTAACAGAGCCGGTATCCAATATGAGATATTTATGGGGAACTGCCACTTCAAGTAATACTCTGTACGCATGCGCCGTGGAGCGTGGAGTGTGGGTCAGGTTCAGTGCGAAGTCCACATGTTGATTAGATTTGACTTCCTCGTGTGGAGTAGCCCTTGCAAGTACTTGCAATTCTGGTTGTACAATCTATAAAACCAAAACCAAAAATAAGTCACCTGTGTTTCCCCCGCCTAAACGGTATCCGGTCGATTCGCCTCAACTTGTATCAATATTATGTGGAATTTGTCGTTCCATAATGTTTTAATCTGTTTAATTACGGGCGAAACAACTGTAATTCGAAGCTAGTTGTATTAATGTACACTATTTGGCTCAAATAATCGAAGTTGGAATGCTTTGTTTTCGTTGTGCCATGTGATTGGTTATCGTTGTGTAAGCGGCCCCGGTTACAGTATTCGCCCTGTAAAATGCTCATAATTCAACAAACAGGAACCCCAAATTAACCAGAGCCTGCAAGCAGGCTAACACAGACTGCACAGTAATTGGTAGATGTTTGACATAACTCGATGCAATGTAGCATCTAAACACTACATCTTACCCTCAGCTTGAATGTGTACTGTTGCGGTGCTGGATTGTCTTTAATGAAAGCCTCCAGATTGATTGATACATCCCTCAATCCTGCAAGCCCCGATGCATTAGCAGCTCTAACTGTGGCCTGGAAATTAATATGTCCAGCATCAGGCGCAGTAGAATTTCCTGTGTTGCTCAGAGTGCCAAACGAGCCAGTGGCAGCAGGACTTGTGATATTATTCAATGTTGTCCCAGGAATCGCATCAGACGTCACATTAAGCTCTGTGATTAAATGCTGCAAATTAATCCTTACAGCAGATTTGGTATGAGTAGCCGTAAAGAAGAAGGTACAACTACAGAATATCTCGCAATTCCAAGCTGAGTTATGTGAATGTGTGGCTCACTTCCAAACTACCTTTCGATACTATAGGAAAATCACATGCCTGACGAGGTCATTCCACGTTAAATTGCACGAGAAAACCGATATCGCCCGAGTCTCTTCGATGAGGGTGATATCGGTTTTTCGAGTGCAATTTAATGTGGAATTACCGAGTCAGGCATGTGATTTTCCTTGAATCGCATAGTCCGATGAATGACTTGAAGATTTAGTACTTTTGTTGATATTTTGCTAAATTATAAATAGCGGGCGTAGTCTACAGTGGTGATTCCACTCTGAATCACCACTCCGTCTCAGCCAATCAGCGTCTGATTTCGCAAATGCACCGTGCGATTCAGCTTTGGCTATGCGATTCTTACTGGTTATTTCATGGTTTTCTATGTAATACGGGCGAGTATTTCACGAGTAATACCATAAAGGACAAATTTATCCCTAATTTCAACTTGAAATTTCACGCGTAATTTGTAATTTCACATGTGAAATTTCAAATGCCGCCTACGCGCGCTTAAAGTAATGTTTTTTGGCTCATAATTTGCCCTCCATAATATTAATGGTAATCAAATAGTGACTCGTGAAATTGGAATACATTTCACTTGTGTTTGTCAAAATCTACGTAATTAAGCAGCGAGAGAAATTACTTCGATTTTGACAAACGCGTGAAATTTATCCCTAATTTTACTCGTCCCCATTTTATTAACTATACTTATAACATGACCTAAGACATTTCTGCAATCTGATTGGCTAAGAGGAGTGGTATTTCAACGTAATAGTGAAATTACAATCTCCAAGGAGTGGTATTTCAAACTCCGGGGGGGCACTCATGTACATGACGTAAGTGAGATGTGCGGCGTACAGCCCAATTTCGCAAACCAAGTCTTGTTTTGGAGCAAATCATCTATCAATTAGGGTTGATTTTCCTAAATTTCATGGAAATTCTGGTTAATAAGAATACCTTTTATTTATTTTTTTGCAAACCGGGTCGGACTCTGAATAGAATGCCTCACATACCTACCCTTTATTATGCAAGCGGTGCCCCCCCCCCCCCCCCCCCCCCCCCGGTTTAGAGCTCGGTTACAGGTCGCCGAGCGGGTGCAGAAAACTACAAAGCTACGGAAATTTACGGTTTTTGGTGGCTAAAATTGAAGAGTTTGGTAATGAAATGAACAGGAATGTCATCTGTGCCTCTGGTAATGGAATCGTGGGGTGATTTGAGGAAAGTTCAAAGTGATTTTCAAGTCTTCGAGTGATCATGCAGTTGACAGACGAGGAAAGTTTGATTCGGTGAATGAAAACGGAACCGAAAACTGACGTTCATCTCGATTCAACAACTGCCCAGGAACAGCTGACATTATACAAGGACAAAATACCACGTTGACTTTTAAATTTTCTTTTAATTGTTTTCTTTTTTAAGCCATTGAAATATTTGGCAACTCGGTCGCATGTGACCCGTTGCCGTGAGCAGTTGATTCAAATTATCTTGTTCAAGTTAATACCTAAAGAAAAATACCTTCTTGTACTATAAAGTTTAAAGAACTTGGAATTTCATTTCCAGCTGCGACAGTGTCGTTCAGTTTTCTGGTTTTGAGACGTATTAACAGTTACTGTCTTTTAAAATAAAACAGCAAAGTAACAACTGTTTTATTGTTTGACTTCAGTTGTGCTCGATGAACTGCCTGAACTCAAACGTCGCTCTTTGCTAGTGTCAATGTACCAGAAATTGACTTTTTTCACAGGTTAATTATAGCCATTCTCTCTCAGCTCCAGTCAATTATTAAGCCTTTTTTTTAGATTGGGCTGTTCAATTTGATAAGCTAAATTATCTGCCAAACGCACACTTACAGGATTTTCACTTGTCATTATATTAGCTCAAACTCAAACTGTCAAAGAAGTAAACAAACTCGGTGCAAAAAATATCACTCGCGGTATTTATGCCAAATATCACTACACCTCATGGTATTACCTATCCTCATGGTATTACCTATACTAATACCATAGAGGACAAATTAATCCCTAATATTAACTTGAAATTCCACGCGTAATTTGTAATTTCAATTTTTGCCTACGCGCGCTTAAAATAATGTTTTTCTGGATGGTAATTTGCCCTCCATAATATTAATGGTAATCAAATAGTGACTCGTGAAATTGGGAATACATTTCACTTGTGTTTGTCAAAATCTACGTAATTTCCCTCGCCGAAGCGTCTCGGAAAATTACTTCGATTTTAACAAACATGCGTGAAATTTATCCCTAATTTCACTCGGCCCCATTTGATTACCTATACAAATTTGTATTATTTGGTATACAACGAGCCTTTAGGCGGTGCTGGTACACGGGTGGGCAGGTGGGCGGGCGGTCGGTCGCGCAAGAACATGTTGCTAACATTTCACATGGTGCTCCGCTCACGTGGGCCCGCAAGGGAGCTCCGCTATTAAATTGTCATTCATGTGAGAAGTTATTTCAAACACTCAGGAATTCCAAACTTCGAAAAAAACAATTTCCCTCGTGCCTATGGCCCTTAGGAATCATTGTTTTCTTGGTGTTTGGAACTCCTGATCAAACACTGAAATGAGTGTGTGAAATAGTACTTCAAACATTATTGCAACAGTTACGTGCATAAATGTTATTACGTATATTTACCTAGTCCTTGCAGCTGTGTCCCACTTGCAGTCACAATACTTGGTCCAGCTTGTTTGACCACACCTCTCAACACCGCAATGCCATCTCCCCTGATGACTAAAATGAAATTCCTACTCCTAGATATTGGGACCATCATCTTGAAGTCAAATGTTACTTCCTCACCAGCAATGATAACACTTTGGTCATTTGGACTTTGTACTGAGCTGGTAATGGAGTGCGGACCAGAGTAGGTAACCTTTTTGATGAACGCAGTTTTAGCCATGCTTCTCTGAATGGCGCTCCACTGCAAACGCTTGTAGGAAAGTGAGAATATACTTATCACTTGGCTGCCTGCTTCTACTGTTGGCTTGATTGTCATGACAAATCTGCCACGGATTTCATTGCTGGTATTTAGCCTGGAAGAGAAAACAGAAAAGAATTTAAAGGGAAGTGCTTTTGCAATACTGCAGGACATCAACTGTAAAGCCTGGCTTTTACTAGCGACATAAGTATATTAAGCACATGCAACTTACACAGACCAGTAATCAGGGTCCGAAATTGCGCCTTATTTGGCGCCAATGCGACTAAATTTTGAGTGTTGGCGACCAAAATTAGTTTCAGAGTTAGTTGCCAGCTGGCGACTTACCTAACGTCTTCACAATGTCCCGAAATCACACGATGTTCTAAGTGAATTTAGCCAATAAAACATGCCAGCAAATGTTCTTTGTCGCTTGAAAATTGAAATGTGGCGACCACAATTGGTCTTTTGGTGTTTAAAAAAATTTGCCTAGTCGCCAGTTGCCGCCTACGTGAAAAAGTTAATTTCGGACCCTGGTAATATATTGATCATCTAAGCAGTGGTGTGAGTTAAGAACCAACACCACTATTCATTAATGCATTACTGCATATGCATACGTTGATTGTGCTTATGTCATATTATTCTAAAGTTATTAGATTGAAATTGGACTCTTGGATGATCAGTAACTGAATAGAGACTGATCATATTTTATATTTTGTGCTTAGTGATTATATATATAGATTAAAGTGCCTATATGAATCGAAAAATAAGTTGATCTTTTCGAAATGAGGAAGGGTGGCATTTTCCGTTTGTCGATATATCATCTCGTTCCAGAGATATTCAGGTTTTTCAGTGCAATATGCAAATGAGATTAACTGTAATGTCATAAGATTGACACAGCCTGGAGACAAATCACAACATGGGGCTCCTAAGGGCAACTCGTGATGGTCACTGAGCTATTTTAGTATATACTAAAAATCACGTGACCGATGACGTCATCGCCACTAACAGATTGATAGCAACCCACTACCATGTCTGTCTAGGTTTGAGCTAGTCTCCTTCGCACCCGTTCTTAGGGTCACCTCCACCTCCCCAAAAAGAGGTGGAGGTGACCCTAAGAACGGGTGCGAAGGAGACTAGGTTTGAGCCAGCTGGCATTAGAAATGAGGGACACATGGGCATGTACTTCAAATCACGTGACCTATGACATCATCGTTACGTCATCACCACTAAGTGATTTGTGGGAACCCAATACCATGCCTGTCCAAGTTTGAACTGTCTGGCATTAGAAATGAGGTAGATATTGGCATGTCGTCTCCTTTCGTAAAAATATTAAACGCTCTGTTTTAGATAATTATTCCTTTGACTAGTCTTGATTTTATAATATTTATTAGATTATAATACTATTACTGAAGAAATACAAACTTACTTTAATGTATTCTCCCTTTAAATATAAGTATTGAGGGTCATCCTCTCGATTAGTTTATGCTATTAGGATGACCCGAACTCAATAAAATAATTATATTAGTTAATATTATATGTTCAAATATTCACATCATATTCAATTCATAAGTATATTTCCAAATTGTAAACTTATTATTGAGTCAAATAAAACATGATGATGATGATGACTGACGGGATACATGTATGTCAGTAATATGTAAAGTGCCATGAGACTGTGGTGATATGGCGCTATATAAATATGGCCATTATTAATATTATATTACAAAAACCTGGATATCTCTGGAATGAGATGAGATATTGACAAAAAAAATAATGGAAAATGCCATCCTTCCCCATTTTTAAAGGATTTTCAAATGAAATCAACTTAATTTTCGATTTGTAGGCACTTTACATATTGGCACTTTATATATAAATTTGGACTAATCTTAGGTGATTATATTGAATGGACTAGCTTAAGGCAGTTTTCATGTATGCTAAGATCACTGTAAAAAGCATTGAGACTTCAGTTTAATGTGTTCTCAAAAACTTTATTATGTTACTAGTGAAAACATGGCTTAATTGCACATCTGATCAAACTGGAATTTTGAAAAATGAAAAACATATATTAGAAGGTAAACAAAATAAGAAATAAGTATGAGAATGAATAATATGTTAAATAAATATTAGTATTAAATAAATAAAATACCAACTGGAGGGCTGACTAGTGTCCTTGCTAGTTTGTGTCATGATAATTCTTTTTTTCCAACATAACTATCTTTCCATTCTTTAATTTGTATATACATGGGGCATAAACAAGAAATACAGTATATCGATCATTGTAAAAATACAGAAAAAGTGTACATATTTTGACAAATTGGCAATCATTGTTTTGTTTTTGAAAACCAGCTTCTTATAAAATAATGCTACCAGTACCGTACGTCACTATCTATCACAGAATACCAATAAAAGATAGTGAATCAGCTTTAAGCCAATCAGACTGCACGATTCCTGTTAGCTCAAGTTGTTTTCTACTTTCTAATGACAGTTAGAGAAAATTATGATATTTGGAATATTATTCTCAGTTATAGGTGCAGTCTATATTATTATTTTAAAACTGTCTGTTAGGTCAATCAGAGAGTATGTAAGTCTAGATTGAGGCTATTGCTAAGCAGCCACATGTGTTATACACATGCACAAATGGACATGTAGATTACATGTTTAGCTAATAATAATACACACTGTAAAACAGTTGCCAATTTTATTATTAACACTGACAAAAACTATTGGAAATAAAATCTGATAAAGCTCCACACATTTTATGTTGGGAACACTCTAGACTTCAAATGAGTAAAAGGTTAATTATTATATGCACCATACATTGCTGTAGAATGCTCTAATTTAAGTTCAAGTGACAATCAAAAGGAAGATTTTCCAAAAAAATACATCAATGCATGTATATATAATGATGGGAAGACGGAATTCTTCCCATCAATGGTTTTTGCCCAAGGATGTAAATCTGCCAATTCGCACTGGGTATTCAGAAATTACATTGAAGCTTTTCTGGAAAATTTTCCTTTGTTAATGAATCAGTATGAACATGCACTTGACTAATAATATTACAGGTATCAGAATTTCTAATTGGACAATTTGTAAAAGTGTTGAAAGTATGAATAAGATATATGTTACTGAATATTTAAAACTGTAGACATGTAGATAACAGGGAAACTAGCCAGTGGTCAGCCCCACTATATATAGTTTAATTAACCCTCATCTACATGAGTGGAGCAGCTAGAGAGTTAATTGAGTTACAGGAATGCATATCTTTAATACCCTAAGTCATTTATTGTAGATACATGTAGGGGAGGGGAGCCAGGGTGGTGCAGTGGTTAAGCACTTTGCCTCTCACCTCTGTGGCCCAGGTTCGATTCCCGGATGGGACGCCATATGTGAGTTGAGTTTGTTGGTACCTTGCCCTTGCTCCAAGGGTTTTTCTCCGGGTTCTCCGGTTTTCCTCCCTCCGCAAAAACCAACATGCTAAATTCCAATTCTATCTGTGGATTAGCTGGGTCCTGGCTTTGCATGATCAGCCTCAATGGTTGTTTCAGGTCTCGTTAGAAATTCAGAGTAGAATCTTGAATACAACAACTTACTACAAGTTATCTAAAACATTATGCTACAAATTAATGTACATGTAAATATAATAATAATATTACAAAATAATATTTGGACTGGGGACATAGGGAAAGCCTCTAAGCTGTTTCAAGCTGCCAATATAGTTCTTTTTCTATAAAATAGGACATATTTTATAAATCTAACAATGCTGGACAGAATTACTATAATATATCATACTCAGTTGTAATGTTGTAATCATTTCAAGTTATTTTACTTTTTAGATAATTTATGATTATTTTACAACCAAATACAATTTTATAGTTTTACCTAAAAAAATGAAATATTTTAAAATTAGGTGTGGTTATATATTAGATTTTAATGCACCTGTCCATGCATTTATTATAATTACCACAAGCTACAGGTATACCATAAATACCATATTCAGACAATTAGTACGTTTAAAAATTAATTAAGGAATTCAATGAAGATGTTGTTTGTGAGGTAAACTACATTGTAACTGTGTTAAGCTATAAATATAATTCTCTTAATTTATTAAATTTGTTTACTAAGTAAATCAATGAATGAGCTGTATATAGTTGCATAATTTGTAAATATGCTCATGCACATGTATACAAAATGTTAACCAATAATGGTAGTTCCAGATAATATCCATTCCCCCCTTGAAAAGCTCTAAATTAAAGGCCCCATGTGTTTGGAATTCCAGACTTGTTTATCCCCCTACATACCCACAATTACTTCATACCCCCATCAGAATTTTTTATCTGACCCTCCAAAAAAGTGTTTCACTTTCAGCCAAGTAGAGTCTTGAGAAGCAGCTTAAAAATTGTTGCAACTTTCCGTGTTATTACATTTATTATTTTACAATGTATGTCTTTAAGTGGAGTTTAATTGTACCGTGAATATAATAAATTTTGCAGTGAATACTGTTCTAGACTTGAATCAGATACATTATATGATATACACACTTAATGCATAACTTGCGCGGTCACAACATGAAAACGAGGCTGGTAGGTCCTCTGGAATTTTGAAGTTGAAATACTAGCAGGTGGTGTGAAACGTGTTGAACATGATTGTTTAGTTCAAAAATGTTGCTAATCTGTCCTCATTTATCCTTTATTTTTCTTTATAGTACAACCAGCCAGGCGCATAGCAAATTAATGGCATTGTTTCACTGAACATTCGTTCAGTGCATTTCACAATCTCACCGGGCGCTTCAATTTCAACATTCCAGAGGACCTACTGGCCTCGTTGACATGCTATAGTTACCAGGACTTATGCATACATTGTAGGGTCTATTATATAAATAAGCAGATTTCACATCACTGTGAGAAAGAAACTTGCCAAGACAGTAGCTAATTACCCTATAGTTTGAATTTGTATGGTAATCACATATACCTGTCCATGTGTTATTGCTATAACATTATATTTATATCACAATTACTGCCCAGTTTCTCATTTTCTGATTGGCTGATTGTCATTGGAAATTAGGATAATATACCATGGTAGATTACATGTACATGATTGGTCCTGCCAAATTGATTGCATAACAATGCATACCACCTAGAATCCGGGGGGGGGGGACTCCACATAAAAATAGACGGGGGTGCTCGACCTATCTTTTAGGGGTTAAAATTGTTAGCAGTGCTATCTCTTAGGGGTCTTCCAAAGGTCTGCTATCTTTTAGGGGTCTCCGAGACCCAAAATTTTTGTGGCCGAGAAAAAATTGCGCTGGATCCTCGAGCATGAGACCCCACAAGTTGAATCGGTATTTACGGCTTCGATATAGAGTTTGATCCATCCGAATATTAAAGACAAGGTTATGGGGCAGAGCTTTGTCTCTTATTTCCTTTAGTTTGTCTCTTATTTCCTTTAGTGCTATCTTTTAGGGGTAAAATGTTTGTGAGCCACGCCCATATTGCTATCTTTTAGGGGTGAATTTCATTTCTCAAGTCGAGCACCCCTGTCTATTTTTATGGGGAGTTCCCCCCCCCCCCCCCGGGCTAGAATCACTTTTCCCTATTACTTTTCCTTGTCTTAGTCTTAGTATATAGCCCTGCACTCGCTAAAATGCTATTTTTAGTTTGTTGTTGTAAAAAAACAAATTTACAATAGTTGACCATACATGTACGTTATTCTCTTAAATTATTTACCACATTTTTGTCATCTCATGGCCAATAGAATTTGTTGTGGATTCACAACAAGAGGACATACTATGGTAAGAGTATTATACCATGGTAATTAAATTATAAACTATTATAAGTTTGTGAAATTCCAACTCATATGAAACCAGCTGTACAACTGTATAAATTATGCTTCATTTACCTACCTGCTAACAGTAAGGTTTGAACCATTCCAGTTATTGACACCAATCTGGGTACAAGTAAATGAATTACAGAGGTGGACAGAGGAATTCTGGATTTCTGCCATGTCTTCTGGTATCTTGATACCAAAAGATACATTTGAAGCTTCTCTTGTAGCAGTCATAGGGTTCACAACTTTAAATTCAAATGGTAACACATCCTTGCCTTCATAATATTGCAAAGGGTTAACCAGAGTGAAAGTGTGCTCAAGAAGAGGCTCACCAAGGTCAAGTGATAAATAGACTGGGCCTAAATGTTTTGGGTCTCTCAGAGTTTGGTATATAAGCTCACTTGTAATGTTGCCTTTGCCGTTGGTCACATATGTACCACTACTCGAGTCTACCCTCACTCTCACAATCAGTACAATACTCATGCCACTTCCACCAACAGTCGAATTGGTATGTACCAAGGGTAAAGTACTCACGGTCTTACCAAAATTAAAATTCGCAACATTTTTTATTGAAGGAAAGCTACTTCTGTAAGTTTCTCCTGTACTAAACTGGCTTGTCGAGCCAATCTTGAGGTTCCCGCTAGTAATGCCACTTGGTATTTTCTGTACATTTGCATAAACAAAGCTCATAGGTGTGAGACCACCAAATGCTGGCAATGTAATGAGTAGATTCATGTCTGTAGTTATGCTTGGAATCATTACAGAGACATTGAACTCCAGCTCTTCTTCCGTTGTCAATTGTAAGGAAGGTGTCTGGATATATGATGTTGTCTGAGGCATAATTGATAGATCTTCAATTGAATATGTCATGTAATGAGCAACAAGGATGGTCTTAGTTTCTGCTCCTACCATAAAGTTTGCAGTGACATTCAATTGAGAGTCTGGCAGCACTCTTTCAGTAACTTGAACTGTAAAATAGAGCTTTGTAGTCCAGCCTACGTCAGATGCATTGACTTGTATTTGAGACCTAGTGTTGCTCAAATTAGTGATTGCTGATACGTTCAGAACTGGAGCTATTAAACAATGTGATACGTTAGATGTCACCCTTTGAGATACTCTAGTGGATGAAGCCAAATAAAATACTAAAGGCAGGACTATGAGACCTTTTACAATGGGAGATGTATTGTTACAAGCAGATGAATTCAATGAAAAGTTGGACTGCGATCCACCGTATATTAGATCAACAGTAAAGTTGAAAATATCACCACCTTGTATAAGGGAGGACGATGGCAAAAAAGATTGAGAGTGGACAGTTAGACCATTAGCAAAACTGATGTTAGATGCCATTCTTCACTTCCCAGATGAATCGATGACGGCTGGAGTTGGATGAATATGAATTAGCTGGAGTGAGTAAATCACTCTGGTAGCTTTCGGGGTTTACATTTAAACACTGATTATACAATACAAAGATTCATTCTGGTAGTGTTCCTCCGAGCGTTATTAACTCAGCTTCGTAATCGTATTATGCACTTCATCTTTTATGTATCCATAACCCATAACATACACTTTAATTGCATCTGATCTGAAAGAAAAGAGATCATTTAATATATTTAGACAAACGCGGGTTCGAATAATATGACAACTGGCTTTTGAAATGAAAGTTTACAAACAAGTAATGAAGTTTGCATTGAAGACATAAAAACCGTTTGTAGTGTTTACAGGCGCAATTAATTGCAGTACACAAGTTCTGTAAATCCGTTCCCAAAATCGCCCGCGCTTACCTTTGATATTAAGTAACTGGTACAGATTAGAAAAAGAATCATGTAATTTGAAAAAGAAAAGGCGAAAACCTCTAATAATATACACGAACTTTTTCAGCATTGTGCGAAAGGACTAATATGCAACTACAGCAACAAGTACAATCAATTTATATTTATAATTATAATCACACTCACTGACTCAGTCACAGACACTCCGACTCGCGACCAGAACTCACCTTTCTAGTTCTGTACTTGATCTAGAGTAATTTAGTCTTCAAGTTCATTCCACGTTCGGTTTAGACTTCAGTACAACAATAGGTAAATTCAATGAGAATCCCGACAAAACAAAGCGACTTCATACCACACTTCGGCCGCCATCTTTTTATTCATGAGTACTCGTCACCAGGCAACATTCAACAACTGATGGTCCAAACATAGCATGGAATCGAGGCTTGCTACTAAAAATAGTCTATCGATATAACTTTGTTGAAATGTTTGTGGATCTTTTAACGCGTAACGGGGCTCGCTTTGTTGTTCTTATTGTAAATAAAATTATAATAAAATTGCACGTGAAACGATAGGATAACACGGCCCATGGTGAAACAAATAAAAAGGGAACCACAAAAAAAACTAATTTCCATAATAATGAAATTTACGTGGGATATAAAGCATACAATAATATTTTGTTACCCGGGATACTGATTGAAATAAAGCACGTCATCTAAAGTCCGCTATTTAGTCCACGAAGGAAGTACCCGGCTCTTTTGTAGGCTATTTCGAAATCCGATATTACGAAGCACAGGGAGGAGTTAGAACGAATTATGTTCACTATATCTCAAAGCGGACCGCTATCCTATCGATATTTAGTCCGGCTCAGTAGCATGCGGTTAGTGCAATCTGTTTTCCTTGTTTGTTTAGTCTTTTTTTAGATTGAGGTTAAGGTGTGGATTTATATTGCTTTGCGATTGAAGTATAGTTATGAATGATTATTCTAAAATTAACTTGAACATGAACTTGAACACAGCGTGATTACAATTCATTTTTATAAAGCACCTTATACAACTTGTGGTATTCTAACCACTGGCGACTCGAGCCACTCGATCTGACGAGAAAAAGATGAGGTGGGAGCAAATCTTTTCTGTCTCTACTTCAGTAGCTCTCAGCAGAAAGCGGCGTAAACAGCGCAGCGTGCTTGGCCTCGTTATTTTTGAGTTGAGGGCACCTGTAACGTGAATCATGGCTGATCGAGACATGCGCTAAACTGACTCCGCAATTGACCTATATCATTATGACGTCACGGCTTGTTTATGAGGGGGACAGAATCGACATGAACAATAGAATTTTGAACTAAATCTGCTCTGCTGAGGAAAATTTAACTTCGAATTGTCTGGTTTCCAGATATCAGCTGTATCAATGTTTATCCCATAATATTTACCGTATTTGGTGGCTGTTACCGCTATTCTACGTTCTACAAAATGCATTTGACAGCGATTTACTTTGTGTTGTTGCTGTTTTGTCCCCCTCCCACGACCGTGATCCTTAGCGTTTAAACAATAGATTGTTTTGATTTGACGTCATAATGATATAGGGCAATTGACCGAGTAAGAAAAAACACGTGTTAATGGTTTTGAACCTTTTAATTCTCAAGATAAGTTGAAATTAAAACGACAGTATCCGCGGCGTCATATTACCATTTACTGGTTCAATGCAAGTCAATGACGCCTGTTCAGTCGATGTATTCAGCGTATAAACATATCTAAAATCGAGACGTCATCTACGACAATGACACAGAGCGGATTTCGTATGAGAAGGCAATTCAAGTTACGGCAATGACTTAAATCCCATCCAAGGTGATCCGGTACTCGCTTGTACTTCGTCCAGTGGTTCTTACATCTTAGTACTACGTAATGACTTACGGCACGGTTACTGTACGGCATGCCGTGACATTGAAATGGGTCCCCAGGTTTTGCCTTTCTGATCCAATCAAATTACAGAGTTATGGTACAGCGAGTTACAGTACGGTTACGATAATTATACGAAATCCGCTATTATCACGTCATAACGACGTCATGTGTCATTTGTTATCAAGACATAGTACAATCTACATAGGTGATAAAATATCTTAAAACATAACTAGTAACGTATCTGGTCAACACTGAGACCTTTAATACACGTCATAACGACGTCATGTGTCATTTGTTATCAAGACATAGTACAATCTAAGGTGATACCATATCTTAAAACATAACTAGTAACGTATCTGGTCAACACTGAGATCTTTAATACACGTCATAACGACGTCGTGTGTCATTTGTTATCAAGACATAGTACAATCTACATAGGTCAGTGATAAAATATCTTAAAACATAACTAGTAACGTATCTGGTCGACACTGAGACCTTTAATACACGTCATAACGACGTCATGTGTCATTTGTTATCAAGACATAGTACAATCTACATAGGTGATACAAATGAATATCTTAAAACATAACTAGTAACGTATCTGGTCAACACTGAGACCTTTAATACACGTCATAACGACGTCATGTGTCATTTGTTATCAAGATATTGTACAATCTACATAGGTGATACAAACGGAATATCTTAAAACATAGCTAGTAACGTATCTGGTCAACACTGAGACCTTTAATACCCGGAATATTTCCGCCGCGCTACACAGAAACGATACGATTGGGTAACGCGAACTTTAACAATAGCGCTACTTTATTAGTTGGTCGATGCAAGTACTGAACGAATGAGAGTCATTATTAATAAAGTCCATATCTGACTATCACCCATCAAATATGTTCTCTCGCGCGCGTGATTGGTAGAATGCGTCACGTGACCCGATGTTTTTTCTCCGCCAGACACAAATATCAGCGAATACACCCCCTGTAAGCGTAAGCGCGTCTTTGGACGTTAACTGAGTCTCGAAACTTACAGTTTTCCACGAGCTTCGCTCTCGGGAACCGTTCTCTTCTCGGAACAAATAATATCCGCGGAGGATGTATCGGGGCGTATTTCGACGCCACAAATAGGTTATTGTTAATCTACGATCTCCCGCAAAATAAGTTGTGCCGCTCTGAATTATTCTAGGTCAACTCCCCTGTCCCCCGTTACAATGTTGTAAGGGGGAAAGGGGGGTTAAAGTGGCACACTTATTTTGCAGATGATTGTACGCTTATTCATTTTACTTGCATCAAGTACTAAAGTAGCGCAATTTCTATAGCTACTTTACCCAGTCGCCTCGTTTCTGTGAAGCGCGAGAAAAATATTCGGTAAGGTCTATTATTCCAAGAAAACAAGGATATTAAGGATACATTTATTGAAGTAATGATAACTTTGCCCACTTGGTTCCCTATAAAATGACCATGACTTAGTCTTGGTTAAACTCGTTCTATTTTTTGCGCACTTTATTTCCTGTATTCAAAATTGCGCACTTTGTTTCTACAAAAACACATTATAATTTTGTGCACCAAAACGACGACCATAACTTAGTATTGGTAAACAGTCTTTATAGGTTTAACCAGAGAATAATTGCACCAATGACGAGCCACATGTGGACTGCCAACTGAAGCTCTTAGCCGACGCTTTAACGTCAGGCCATCGGCACGGAGCGCGCGTGGCGACACTATCGAGTGTTGCGTTACACCAAGGGAGAAGTGGCGGGAATACGTTGTCACGATACTGGCCAGCCATGTTGCCCATGGGTTTGTACTTGATAATCACCCATCTTTTATCAACGACTTTGTTTACTGCAAACGCGGCGCCCATTTCGGTAGTCTTATCCAAACCATCTGCATGGAAAATAAAATAAAGGACTAAATGCAAGGAAAAAGTGGGTGATGTGGTTAAAGATTGCGTGACTTGATACTAAGATACAGAAGCTGAGCAGCAAAAACATAAAAAAAAAATATCCAAACTAGATATATCCAAACTAGATATATACATAGGTTATTAGTCGGCTAATACGGTTCAGTGTGTATTTTTACGAATCATATGTATTTTAGCGAATATTAGGCGATATAAATATCCGAATCTGCAAAGAAACTGGTCTATGGCAACGCGGAAGACATTCAGTACGTTTTATCAAAGCAAACTGAAAATTTATATAATAAAGTAATTTATCAATCATTATATCTACTTTGTTACGAACAACTCTGACGTCTAGAATATCGAATTCTATCAGAAAGAAATTACCATAGCCAATTTTTGTACTAGAAAGGTAACCGAATATACTCCCGGCGGCAATGCATGAGTAGGAATATGCCGCCTTGCAGTGACAGTCACGTGCTGATATATCGCTTCAAAGACGACAATCGATTGGAGTGGAATATAATATTCTATTTCGCAACACTCACAACTCATGTTATGGAAAAATGCAAGAGGAGGTGGAACGATTGCGGTATTGTTGCACACGAATTTCCCACACTGATGAGAGCGGGTGGTGGGCCGAAGCACTGCTCCCCCTTCAAGCGCTGATATGAAACTGAGCGCAGCACAGGGTTTGAAAGTATATTTATTGCAACCCCGGGGGGTAAGGCACCCGTGCATATGTGCACCTTGTGTTTATTAGCTTTTATTTCATCATAGTTAGCATTTCTACGCGTTTCATTTTGAGTATTGTAAATAGTATTCACTGTGCATTTTAATAAATGAAGTAACTCTTTTTGCCATCCAGTAGTACAACGACGTGAATGCCTAACTGCAAAAGGCCATTATACAATATAGCATTTCATACCGTAGCTTCTACTCTGAAAATTCCCTCAATCAACAAAAGGTAACTTTAGTTTAGAGTGTAACACATTTTCCACTAAACATGCAGCTCAGTATAGACCTACGATTTACGTCCTTATTCGAGCTAGCTAGCAGATGCGAAGGCGTCCCGGGGGGGGGGGGGGGGGGGGGGGTGGGGGGGGGGGTGGGGGGGGGTGGGGGGGGGGGGGTACTTACATGAAAAATGGGTATGTATGTGAGGCCAAGAGGCTCAAACCCCTGACCCTGTTGACCACAATCCGAGCTCCAAAACCCTGATTGCCCCCTTTTGGGGAGAAAAAAACCCTGATTGCCCCTTCTTTAAATTGTTTTCAAACACGATCGGATATATATCCTGGCCGGTATACCGCGTACCGGGATTTCATGCAAAATACGGAACATTTCAAGTCGGGACGTGGCATTGGGTAAACAAATCAGCAGATGAAGTACATAGATGAACTTGTACTGAAGTACGAATTAGCGGCGTCACGATGTATGGCAACCTCAGTGCTTGCATGTGGGCAGGCGATCAAAATGCGGCAACAGAATGTCTTTTTTTGACATAGTAGCTAAAAAAAATGAACTGCCTAAAAAATACTGAACCCCGACCCTGAGTGCACCCAAATTATACTCAAATCCTTACCCTGATCTGCCCAAATCAGGTCATACACCCTGACCCTACCTGCCCAAACTGAGCTCAAAACCCTGACCCACCCGGCGGCACATACATAATACGTTCACAAACAGGAGTACCCCCCCCCCCCCCCCCCGGGGAAGGCGTATCCATTTACCGTTGGATGGTATAAAAGACAGCACCTTCTACTCAGTTATTTTGAGACCCTGAGTGTAAATTCGTGAATGTAGTATCATGAACAGTATAAGCTGCAGCTTTTAGCCAGCGGGCACCTAGTCTAGTATCCAGATCTCCCCTCAGTCAGCCGGAGATAGAGTTGCTTTTACAGAAGCCTGAAAACTAATAAAAATACTTTTACAACAGAAATCAACTTTAAATACGCATCATTTGCATTAAGTTGCTGCTAATTATTATAGTACAGTTGCATATAGCGATTAAAAAAAAAAATCAGATAAAAAGC
>JAOWCC010000577.1:41347079-41372079 GCA_030867875.1 Actinernus sp. WN-2022
TATAATATAAAAAATATATATTAGCAGAAGTCCATTCGGATAAAGAGCTAGCCAGAAAACATACCGATTTACAGGTTACTCAGTTATCAGTTATCAAGAAGGTCGGTTTATCAAGAAGGTCGGTGGCCATAATTAAGCTTGTTTTTGAAATGAAACCAGGGACGTGGCATTATATACATATATATGTATAGGAAACTAATTCCCCATTTTTGCTTCATTTATCGGCTAAAACTGCTTGGGTGGGCTATATGAAATTTTGTGGTTGAGCCCCTAAGATTATGAAGATTAGTTTCCTCTACAGTGTTGAATAGAGCTGTAAGACGATCTGGTGCCAGGCATTTCTGACTTCATCATAATATATTGCTTTTGGTTTGGCTCTCCTTTCGATGAGCCTTTCCACACCCAAAAAGTCGAGTAGAGATTGTGAGCGGTTGTTAAAATTAGCACGAAGAATAAGTCTCGCAGCCCTGTTTTGCAATATATATCTGTAATTTATCAGGGCGGCCTTCACCTACTCGGAACTGGAATAGTACTGGCTATCCAAACAATGCCTAACCCTGAACAATACAAACCCTAATCCAAAAATAATGGAATTCTTTGTCAGTTCAATCCAAATGGGGTCCAACAAAATGCAAGGTTTTGAGAGGTGAAGGCCTCCAGAATTTATCACTTGCCGTTACTCCTATAGTGCATGCCCCCCACCTCACAGCAGTAAACTAAATGTGGCTGGGACGAAGGAATTATATATTCTGACAAAGGGCGTACTTCTTTTAATTGCACTCAGACCAGAGACGATTCTTTAGATGTGTTCTGTTTCTTCCAATTAGTTAAGGTATTCCCTTGTTTTGCAATGCGCCGATATCTATATATAGCGCATCTTGGTGAAATCTAAAATCATATAGCTCCTTCAGCACCTGTAATATTTACTTCTCACTTATGCAGTACTGTAAAACTATTAAAGTTAAAGTTAAGTTTAATTTGGTATATCTACGGCATAATAACTCATTTGTTCGCTATGAACAGTATGGGAACTGTTTACTCATGCTGACATTTCGCATATTTCTGCTGTGGATCTCGAAATTACAGCTACTTCAAGCTTCAACTATTCAGTTTCGATTTTTAGATACCTTCCTTGGGGTGACAACTGGATAAAGTTGAGAAAAAGTTAATTTCAGCTTCTTTTTAAATGGCATTACCTTAAGTTATCGTCAATCACAACACCAAGTGATTTGATTGGCCCACTCGCTTAATTGGACAAGTCTTTGTCGTGACCCGATAAACATATTCAGTTTTGGCAACGTTACTGAATGTAATTTGTTTGCTGTCAGCCGTTTTCTTATGTTGACAAGTTCACTATTTACTTTGTGTTCAATATCATCACCTTCCAGTATCAGTGTAAACTAAATAGGAAGCCGGTAAATATCTAAGATCAACATTTCGGCCACTTATTGTGATGTTGCATGGGGGCACGACACGTGCTCGTTTGGAGTAACTGGGGCTGTTAGATTTAATTTGCCATGCTCATTCAACCAAGATGCATTGCGAGTCACTGTTATTGTTTTCATACGGGAAACTACTTGAAATCGGACAGCAGCCAAATTGGGCTGTTTATAAATAGAGTTTACGAGTTGAACTGAATGGCCGAGATCGGCGGGGAGATTAGGCTCGGTTTCCAGCCGTGGGGGTTTTGGTGAGCTCGCGATCCTCTCCCCACTCACGGCTGGGCGAGCGAGCTGATACATTGTCGGTTTTTAGCCAATCATAAACTTGCCACTAAAATCCTGTCGCTGAATGTATTTTCATAATTTACATTGTAAACTTTTGAAATGCAGACCAAAAGTTTGGTTTCGAATAATTCAAGGATTCACACAAGGAAGCAGTAAGAGAGTTAGTTTTGGGTGAAGACACTTTGTCAGTAAACTCTCCGGCTCTGGAAGTCACTTGGGAAACCGTCACTTGTAGTTGTACCAGGTCTACGTTCAGCCATTTCTCATTTAACTTTGCCTATGCAAGACCAGCCATTCTTATTTCAAAGAAAATTAGTGCTGCCTTTATTGGAGAAGAAAAGACGGACGACTCCATATTAAAATAAGACAGGAAATCACGTCTGACTCTGACTCAGGCCACGTTTACGCGTTTTACTCTGCGATCATAATTCACTTGAAAATCGCTGCATCAAACGAGTTTTACAATTCTTCAAGTCCTATGTACTACGTTTGTGCAATTTTTTAAGGTCTCCAAGACATAATCTACACAAGTACTGAGTGGGAATACTCGACTTTAGTTCAGAATAGTTCCGAGATAATATCTGAACTTTATCCCGCAAATTTCGGCTTTTATTTAAATTTCTGTCCGGAACAGCACAAATATTTTAATATTTAATATTCTTTAAAAAGACAAGGAAATTAATCAATTCTATTATAGCGTTATACATTTAGAGTTCGATTCTTTCCTTTCTAGGCTTGTGCATGCAAGAACGTGTAGTCGAAAGAAAGGAGCTAGGTTGTCCCTGCCAAAATGCTGGTTTGAATAGTTGAAGTACTGTTTGCCACATTCTATTTGTGTTCAAGGTCCATGCGTTCTCTACACCACATTTTGACTCGAATCCGTATAATGCTATTGTTTGTTAGCCTGAATTTCAGCCGGTTTGTGTTATTTTAAAAGCCCCTTGACTTAATTAATCTTAGTTAATCGTACATTGGATATGCTGGGTACAGTAAAAACAATATCGATCAATCGGTTTTCTGAGCGCCCAAGAAACATTTATAAAATAGGTTTCCACTTTACAGCCGCTAGTGCAGATATCAACACAACATTTCACTTTTACTTACTTTAATCAGTTGTCTCAGCGATGTCCATGTACATTGAGCGAAAACCAAGACTATAAGACTAAGAGAGAAACTGCGAGATTTGTAATCTTGCATGTACCGCGCGTGTACCGCGTACTCGAGTCTTGTCCGATGATGATTAGCAAAAGGCTCAGCTCTTTCATGCCATGTAGGTCAAGTGGTCCGATCAAGCCAATGTAGAAAGGCCCTGGTTTGGATAAACTGTAGGAATTACGATCAAACAGTCGGCTAACTCCAGTACAGGTTCTAGTAATAATTCCACCTGACCAAAGGCGACTCCAGAGTATGTTAAATACTTCCCCTGGCAGGTGAAATTCGGAAATATATGACTGAACACAAACTCTAATAAATAAGGAACATTTCCCCCTATAAATAATCAACTGGTATGCCCCTGTGAGACCGATGGAATAGAATTTGTTTCAAGAAGCTCTCCAGATCCCGAAAAGGCGGGTCGAGAAATTTGAGCTCGCATGTATTTTGTATTCTAACCGTCCCACATTGGTGCGCGCTGTATCAACTTTTTTGGAGAATCTCTGCCGAAAATAACTTTATTCCAAGCCGGACACATACATTTTCCTTCCATAGTAGCAGAGTTCCTTTACTGATGGGCATTTCAGTATAGCCCTCCCGTAAAAAAATAGTATGCTTACAATGCTTATACAGTAAGGAACACTTAATACTTACAAGTTTGTTTGTACTATACTTGTGGATCACTTTTTGTCAGGTTTTATATTCTCACTTATCCGTTATCGTCATCCACTATTACAAATTAGCAAGTGATTCCAACATTCACAATTTTGTCTCCAGTTAATGCACTTTCGCTTTCTTAGTAAAGATTAGATTGAAATTAAGTGTACCTAAATAAAATACAGGTATTTTAATTTCACGCAAAAATTGAAGTTGAACCTCGTGTGAGTTTGAGTCTAATTTTAGCTTGATTCATAGTCGCTCTCAGTCAGTTTACCGCGGAATGGGCTACTGGCGCGTGGCAGGAATTTCAGCAAGACTTTCAAACAGACTATATTTTTTATATAATTTCGCAAGAGTTATCTTCTCTTGATTTTCGTAAATGCTATGGGATTCAAAGAAAATTCATTGCCGGCCGACTCGGGAATTCCACGTTAAATTTCACTTGAGAAACCGATATCGCACTCATCGCTTGCACATGACGTCACGGCGGCCATGTTGGTGTACCTTTAACAATAGATTATTCGTTAGCTTCTTTTGTGCCCTTTCAGTTGTCATTTGAATTCTTCTGGGATTGACTGCAACCCCCATCTATTGACTAGAAATCAGTTTAATGAAAAGGAAATATTAAGACGATAATAAAGAAGTTCGAAGTCTTAATTAAGTCTAGCACAGGCGGTTTTCTTTGACGCAGTGGAAACTAAGAAATTAACTTTCCCGGATTTAATATACGATGGCGCAACTAAAAATTCCGGTAGGATTTAAAATAATAAAGTTGGTATAATATGATACAGCGTTCTGTCCGACTAACTCGTACATTGTTTGAGATCCAGCGAAAATACACGGACTGTTTTGCATATCGACAACAATGCTGCTGGTCCTAGCACTAGGGCTATTTTCATTGTATTGTATTCCCTAGAGACTGTTTTACATATCGATAACAATGCTGCTGGTCCTTGCACTAGGGCTATCTTCATTGTATTGTAATACCTAGAGACTGTTTTACATATCGACAATAATGCTGCTGGTCCTAGCACTAGGGCTATCTTCATTGTATTGTATTCCCTAGAGACTGTTTTACATATCGACAACAATGCTGCTGGTCCTAGAACTAGGGCTATCTACGGAGTCAGAGTGTCTTGATTCAAGACAAAACATCGACAAGTCATGACCTACTCTGCGGTGTACCACAAGGTTCGGTACTTGGCCCGATATTATACTTGATGTACACTTCGCCGCTAGGAGATATCATGCGTAGAAACAACATGTCGTTTCATTGCTACGCCGACGATACGCAGATTTATGTAACATTTCAGCCGTCAGTTAATGGACAGTTAGATTGTTCAAAGGCAAAGATTGAGGCATGTTTACGCGATGTAAACAACTGGATGTCAACTAACAAATTAAAACTAAATAATGATAAGACTGAACTTCTAGTTCTGAGGGCTTGTCATCGGCCGCAGCCTCCCCTCGATAGCATCCAGGTTGGTGCCGAGATCATCTATCCATCCAAATCAGCAAGGAACATTGGGGTCGTTTTCGATCACACTATGATGATGGACAAGCAAGTGTCTGCGATTTGCAAATCTGCGTTTTACCATATAAGAAACATTGCTCGCGTTAGGAAATTTTTATCTTTAGATGTTTGCAAAATACTAGTTCATGCATTTATCACCGCCAAATTAGATTATTGTAACTCGTTATTATATGGTATCCCTAAATATTTACATCAGAGGCTCCAGTATGTCCAAAATTCGGCAGCACGCCTTCTTACTTGTTCGCGTAAATCCTGCCATATTACAAATATTTTACAAGACCTACATTGGCTACCAATAGAACAAAGGATTAATTTTAAGATATTACTACTGACATTTAAGGCTATGAACAATATTGCACCATTATATATTAGTGAACTTTTAGAACCATATGCACCATCTCGATCATTACGCTCATCTTCTCAGAACTTACTCAAAGTTCCAACATACAATCTAAAAACGTATGGTGCAAGATCCTTTTCATTCTCAGCGGCCACTTTATGGAATAGTCTTCCAATTGATGTAAAGAACGTTCAATCTGTAAATATTTTTAAGACTAAGGTTAAGACTATTCTTTTTAAAAAGCTTTTAACATCTTATATTTAAAATAGTTAAATCCGTAAGTATGTTTAATTAATTTGTATATTTTGCCCTATTTAATTTATTTATTTTAATTATTTTTAGTAGTGATGTAAAGCGCCATTGGTCATTTAGTGGAAATGGCGCTATATAAATTGTTATATTATTATATTATATTATCTTCATTGTATTGTAATCCCTAGAGACTGTTTTACATATCGACAACAATGCTGCTGGTCCTAGAACTATAGGACTATTGACTCATGGCTTTTTGTCTAATTGCATGTGTAGCAAGATCGAGCGAAGGCCCACTCCAAACGTTAGAAGCGTTCCTTCGGCTCCCCACCTCTAAGTATTTCTTTAACTTATTAAGTACATATTTTACTACCGTTTTGCAGATTCAGTTCTACATTCCATTGCGAAAGGGAACTGAAGTGCGCATGATGAGTAACCACATGCATACGGTGATAGGTAAAATAGTATGATAGCACTTTCGAGCTCATTATGTAGTCTAGTTTGATCGTTACGTTTATGCGTCAAGATAGACGAACTATTTTGAGATACACTTTAAGACATACCAATCCAGCCAAGCATTAGCCTTATCGGAATTACTTTCTTTTCTTTTACCAAATCCTTGCATTCCTTTGGTATAAACAATAATCTCGCAAAAGACACACTAATCACTTGATTGTTGGCTTGCAATCATCTAGTAATCTCGGGATCTACCAACGTTATCATCCCCTGCGGTGATACAGGGTGCACCTCTCCTGGATAACGGATTTGGATTCCCTCAGGCTTTTTTGGGCAGCAAATTCGCCCAGCAATAGACACCGAAACCATAGTTAACAGATTTAGGGCATGTTTATAAGAAGGGAGCTTGGCCCCAGTGCTACAACCATGGTCACTGGCTTGGGACGGCCCTCTTCCCCCGTCTCGATGTCGAGCAACCAAGGCAAACTCTCCCATCTCGCAACATTGATAAGGAGGGGTTGTCACATGTGTCTCGGCGACGGCAGCTTTGTTATCGATATACAAACAGTCTCTAGGGATTACAATACCGAATGAAAATAGTGCAGTGTTTCTGAGTTCGTGGTCAGTGTCCAGTAAGATTTGAATGTTCAACAAGTCACCCCGGACTTTGAAAACATTATTAAACTGTACTGTCAAAATCAAGTCTGCCTTTCACTTCAAAAGCAATCAAAAGACATATAGTCTGAAAGCATGATAATTTAATTTTACCAGAGTGTCAAAGTTCACGAATCAACAAAGATTGAGCGTTCATTTTTTAATGTATTATTTTAAGATGCGCACGTGCATACCTTTCATTAATCCTTTGCAGGATTATTTCTTTTTTCCTACTCTCCATGATTCATCTAGCGGGAGGTTTGATGCTGGAGTGCCAAAGAATAATTTATCATTTAAGCTGATTTAGAGTTCGTAATTTAAGAGAATGCCGAGTGAAGTGGCTCGGTTTCATATTCACAGTCAACGTACTTAACGAATCCCTGGCGACTGGCAAACTAAAATAAATCACTTACTGGAATTCAAGAATTCCTGACAAACTGGTTTTACCAGCGTCCGTCCTGCTATTTCATACTGAATTGCTTTAATTTGTGGCCATTCCTCTTTTCTTTTTAATCAATGTGGCATCAAAATAGTTTCACAGAACACATCGTTTTACGAAAGAAAATGGTTTCAAAGAATCTCTATACCGCCGTTTCTTATTCTCTTGTCCTCTTTATTTTGATAATACTCAAGCCTACAGACAACATAAATATAAGTTGGCCAACAGATGCAGAAAGCTGGATTATGCAAGTCTCGAGTTACCATAGCAGTATGTATATATTGCTGTTATACATATGACTATGACATGCCTTGCCTAAACAAAACACGATTCGCCGTTTGAGAAAAAACAGGTATAGCGGCTTTTATGTTTCTTCTTCGTGAAATCGTTTCTTAATTTTTCAAGCTCTGATATGTATCACAGCCACTTATTATCTATTATACGGTGATCCAGTTACTTGCAGTTTGAGATGAAACATATTGCTTATTAAAATAATTGAAGTCGTTGCTTTGTGTTCTGCAAGAATTTTCCTCTTTAGCATTTGGTTATTAAAAGGTAAGCTTGTGACGTGGACTTCATTATATAAGAGAGCCGGATTTTAAAAGGTAAAAAGGTAAAAAAGGCGCCGACCTTATTTTAATGTCGGTAACTCGCGACAGGCTGGAGACTGATCAGTAAACTTGAGGGCCGACGTTAGTGGTACTTACGGCGATTTTACGTCCTTATCAGAAGAGATTTGAAGATCTAACCGTTTGCAGTTTCAGAACGAGAATGTTTCACAAAGGCAGAACCTTCTCAGTGATTTTAAGACCTGGAGTGTTGGTCCGGTTAGGATTCTGAACCCTCGACCTCCCGCACAACAGGAGTTTTAAAAAAGACTAAAAACCTATACGTCCACACAAACTGTCATAAATATGTCGTGAAAAATGCAGATTTAAATTACCGACAAACCTGAGCTTGATGTTATTACGTTGGTCAAACCCAGAAGAACAAAGGTAACAAATGTCATTCTCTCCATGTTGTGCTGCTGTTACTCGTGAGGCTGGCTAGGAATTGTAATGCAACTCTATGTATCGTGTTTATTATAGAGGGGTGTGTTGACTTCATCAGATTAAAAATACTATTAATAATAAAACAGGCCATGGCAGCCGTATCATTAGTATTGCGAAAGATTATGAAAACGATATGGAGCTAGCTGGCAGGTGTTGCTTTTGCTTACAGCAATTTATGTTTGTTTGCAGCAATTTATGTTTGTGTGCAGCAAATTATTATTGTTTGCAGCACTGAATTCATTTTTGTTTTCAACAATTTATTTTTCTTTGCTGCAGTCCCTTGTGGGCCACCGTAATCCACCTTCTAGCACAATATAATAGTAGAGATTAACTTTGCCGTCTCATTCCTGTCAGTCGTGATTTAGTCAGCGCCAATCGAACTCTCGGGAGCGTCGATTCCAGTTAGACCATATGCAGTGTTAACGCGGTGTTCATAAAAGGGGGGTCATAAAAGTTTTAAGAAGAGAAGCAGATGAAATGCCCCCCCCCCCCCCCCCCCACACCATAAATAATGTATAAATATTAGATTACACAAAAACTTTGTCTTGAAGGCTTGCTTCCGCATCTTTAACGGTCCCCCAACGGTTATTTGCCAATTTTAAACACAGCGGGAGGTCGAAAAACTTTGATGTAAAATCCGTCCGAGATATCAGTTATGTCAATCTGCAAGGGCTAGCGCTCGAAACGTCAGCTGCTACTCGCTTTCCACGGCGGTTAGCATACCTCAATCGACTGCAATATATTTGGTCGTCCTCGCCCCATTTCTTCTCGTCTGAAATTCGTTCGCGAGCGGAAAACGTCGTCCACGAAAGCGGGGAAAACCACTAGAAACGCCTGCATTGCAGGCTAGGTTATAACTGAAGTGATTGCTTGATAACGTAAACTTTGGGGGCGGTGAGCCTTTCTCCAAGGCTGTGTCAGATATTCATGCAGCTTAGAAACGGAGTCAGAAAAATATTTTTCATATGCATATTTACGGTGGCCCATAAGTGCACACCGAATTCCAATCTATACACCGAATTAGAATTGCTCACACCGAATTCCAATGACTCACACCGAATTCGAATTGCTCACACCGAATTCCAATGACTCACACCGAATTCGAATTGCTCACACCGAATTCCAATGACTCACACCGAATTCAAAATGCTCACACCGAATTCCAATGACTCACACCGAATTCAAATTGCTCACACGGAATTCGAATTGCTCACACCGAATTCCAATGACTCACACCGAATTCAAAATGCTCACACCGAATTCCAATGACTCACACCGAATTCAAATTGCTCACACGGAATTCAAATGACTCACACCGAATTCCAATTGCTCACACCGAATTCCAATAACTCACACCAAATTCAAATTCGACCTGGCCTTCCGTATGGAGTCTGGAGCCTGGGCCCAAGAAACGAACGCAAGTAGTCTTGGGACACCACTGCATGCTCGCTCTTCCCGCGCATTTGACTTCGTGTTTGCTTTCGGTGAAGTCATGTTTTGTACAAGATGTGGAAACTACGTATATTCTGAGTCAAATTATTGCTCAAAATGTGGTTCAGGTACGGTGATACTGTGTTTTATTACCTTTTGCAGCATTCATGTGTTGTAAATAAACTAATGTTGAGCTATAAAATAACAAAACTGCCTACAGTATAGCGGTTAGAACTGGCATTATTAATGCCTTCCAATCCTCTTTGGCCATACCTAAATTTATAAATACTACCAACAGGTTGCATTCTTTCCGGTATTTAGCAGCATCGCGTGGAACAATAATTTAAATGATGAGCCCAGGGCTGCTGCAACGTTTACAATTTTCAGACGCTTAGTAGTTTATAATTATAGTGAGATCTAGTTGTACTTTTTAATTGTTTATAAATTATTCTGTTCTTATTATCGATTAATTATTTTGATTGATTTCTAATGTTCGGAGATATATTGCGTTCGTTACTCTGTAAATTCGAACTAAAATAAAGTCTGTATGTAGCTATGTATTTATAAATCACTACGTACGCCAGGATCAGTTGACAAGCAAATATTCAAAGCCAAAACTACATGCCGATGAATCAGTGTACTGTTCGCCAAATTGTATCCCAGGTATTGATCAGTTGTATGCTGTCTCACCTGAGGGCTTACCAGCAACTTGCATACTTATTTTGAACTTGCTTATTTATTGTAGATCAGAAAAGCGTATGTTCTCTAAATAATGGAGATAATGGCAGCATGAGCGTGCATCCACAACTCACTTCTTCTGCCAGTTCAGGCACAGGAAACCCAAGCTCTGTTTGTGTTTTAAATTATAAGGGTTTGTATGGGATTTTTAACGAGTATTTGGTTGTATTTGTTAAGCCAGAAATACTGAAATAAAATCAATGAAAACTTACCTGAAGTCTTTATCTGTTCTTCATTGGGCTCTGTATGCAATTTCAGCGAATTCTGTTGATATTTTATCGAGAGAACATACGCTTTTCTGATCTACAATAAATAAGCAAGTTTAAAATAAGTATGCAAGTTGCTGGTAAGCCCTCAGGTGAGACAGTATACAACTGATCAATACCTGGGATACAATTTGGCGAACAGTACATTCATACATGTAGTTTTGGCTTTGAATATTTGCTTGTCAACTGATCCTGGCGTACGTAGTGATTTATAAATACATAGCTACATACAGACTTTATTTTAGTTCGAATTTACAGAGTAACGAACGCAATATATCTCCGAACATTAGAAATCAATCAAAATAATTAATCGATAATAAGAACAGAATAATTTATAAACAATTAAAAAGTACAACTAGATCTCACTATAATTATAAACTACTAAGCGTCTGAAAATTGTAAACGTTGCAGCAGCCCTGGGCTCATCATTTAAATTATTGTTCCACGCGATGCTGCTAAATACCGGAAAGAATGCAACCTGTTGGTAGTATTTATAAATTTAGGTATGGCCAAAGAGGATTGGAAGGCATTAATAATGCCAGTTCTAACCGCTATACTGTAGGCAGTTTTGTTATTTTATAGCTCAACATTAGTTTATTTACAACACATGAATGCTGCAAAAGGTAATAAAACACAGTATCACCGTACCTGAACCACATTTTGAGCAATAATTTGACTCAGAATATACGTAGTTTCCACATCTTGTACAAAACATGACTTCACCGAAAGCAAACACGAAGTCAAATGCGCGGGAAGAGCGAGCATGCAGTGGTGTCCCAAGACTACTTGCGTTCGTTTCTTGGGCCCAGGCTCCAGACTCCATACGGAAGGCCAGGTCGAATTTGAATTTGGTGTGAGTTATTGGAATTCGGTGTGAGCAATTGGAATTCGGTGTGAGTCATTGGAATTCGGTGTGAGCAATTTGAATTCGGTGTGAGTCATTGGAATTCGGTGTGAGCAATTCGAATTCGGTGTGAGTCATTGGAATTCGTTGTGAGCAATTCGAATTCGGTGTGAGTCATTGGAATTCGGTGTGAGCAATTCTAATTCGGTGTGAGTCATTGGAATTCGGTGTGAGCAATTCTAATTCGGTGTATAGATTGGAATTCGGTGTGAGCAATTCTAATTCGGTGTATAGATTGGAATTCGGTGTGCACTTATGGGCCACCGTACATATTTTACACAACCTCTGCATATTGATTTCGACTTTCTTACGAAACCAAAAACATACTGGAAACTCACGGGACATCTCGAGTAGACGGAATAAGAAACCGTCAGGGAAAAATTAATCGGGGGTAGAAGCGGAATATTGAATCATTATTGAATATCGTGGTTGAAAACTGAGGAATATTGAATATTTGCCTGAAAAATATACTTAATACGGAATATTTCAATAAAGCGCATGACACTTTCGAAAATTAAAAAGAATAAGGAATATCCAAAACTTTTTTAGTAGGGAATGGGAATATTTACTTCAGGAGAGCAGAGGAATACGGAATTTTTAGAGTGAAAATATTCCGCTTCTACCCCCGAAATTTAATGAGGCTATTTAATAATTTATACCTAGTATATCTTCGGTTTAATACATTTCCAGTCGTGTCCAAACAAACCTGGACTGGCCATGGCCTGTCATTTAATATCATCAGGAGATCGTGCTATAGATTTTATTCACTGAGCTGAGTTCCGCATGGTTTTCTCATGATTGTGGAATATTCAGTAAAATGTCCGAAAAAGAATACCGAAGTCGCTGACCGAATTGAATATAATATGTATAATTACTACGGCTCTCGTTATACCAGCTTCTACAAGTGAGAGAAGAAACTAACCTGAATTGAGATGAGGCAACTGTAAAGCCATACAGACGGCTAAGAGAAAGGATGCAGTCAACATCATCCGGCATTGGTCGTGCCTAGAATTGCTTGAATACGCAGATAACATCCTGAGCCAAGGTTAAGAGGTCTGGTGGAGGCGATAGACTAGCGTAGTAAAGAATAGAAACCTTAAACCGGTAATACAAGCGTGATCTATTTATGAGTAACCGATCGAATGACTTTGACTGGCACTTGCGGCGTTACACGTTAATCAGTAGAGCGCAATCAATATATCCGTGAAACAAGTTTGCATAATGGAGTGCTAAATAGCACCATATCCTTTGTTTGCAATTGTTTAATTTGCGGTAGTTAGTGCTAATTGTTTCCGGAACTGATGCTCTAGTAATAAGTTAATCATAATTTATAAAAGACTGGAAATGTGACAGTGGGAGCTCGGGAGGATTAGTAAGAAATCAACGGTAACTAATGGTTTCCTCCAGTTTCTCTCAGTCTCGACCCTTGACAACTTTAGCTAGTTCGGTTTTTATCCCAAGGATTTTGAGTACTTTTCTGTGAAGAAAGTTTATACTCGATGTTCTACGCTTGTTTGAAACCTTTCCTGGCCCATGGTCGAATCATGGGACTGAAAAGTTTGACTATTAAATAACTTTTTTCTTTACTCACAACTCACAAACTGTCAGTATATTCTCTATAAATCGAGGTTGTTGTGATAGAAAAACGCCACGGGGAATAATGCTGAATTCTATCAGGAATCGACCCGGTCTTTTATTCACACGGTCAAGGGTCAGCGGGAAAGGTCTATTGTTCTCTATTTCAAACAAGCGTAGAACATTGAGTATTCTCGGTAAACCAAAACTTTCTTAACAGAAGTACGGCTCAGAACGATTTGGACCGATGTGTGAGTCGGGATAAGTATACTAAAGTCATAACAGGGGTTACGTGCACAAAGCCTGGTTCACACTAGCGTCAGGCTCCTGCTAGCGTATGTTGCTAGCTGATTGCACTGATTCCCTTGATTCTATACCAGTTATTATTGTATTTTTATCTTTGTTTTCTTTATATAATTTATCGTTATTTTTTCCGGGTTGTTGCCTCAGTTCAGATAATTGGGACTGGGTTCCGCTTTATAGATAGATCGATAGATCGATAGATATTGATAAATAGATATAGATCGATAGATATTGATAAATAGATATAGATAGATAGATATAGATAGATAGATATATAGATAGATATGTATAGATATAGATATATAGATAGATATATAGATAGATAATTATATAGATAGATATATAGATAGATATATAGATAGATATAGATATAGATAGATAGATAGATAGATAGATATATAGAGATATAGATATATAGATAGATATAGATATATATATAGATAGATAGATAGATAGATACTTGGCCCTGCCAACCGAAATATCGGTTTTAATCATATATATTTTCCCCTAACCGTACAATCGGCCTTTCATTTTGTCTTAGTCCGTATATATTTGCTGATTAGATCCCATCCAAGTTGATCCAGTACTTGTACTTCGCCTGTTGGTACTTGCATCTTAGTAGTTTATATAAACCCCATAATTTATACACGCGCAATAAATAGACGGCACGGCACCCCAAATATCGACACCGTGACTATAAAATTTCTGCACGGCACGTGCAAAGAACAAGAAGCTTTATTTACTCGTGGTGATAACATACACTTTTAAAAATAAAATACTTGAAAAATACATGAAATTGTTCAACTGAGTTTATATATTTACTCCGACAAGCACTGTAACGATTATGAGCGAAAGGGAAGCCACCAAGCTCGTAGAAGATGCTTTAACGTCAAGCCAAACTGTAACAGGTGAACTCAGTTATCACAATTTATTAGTGCACAATTTATTAGCTTATTTATACTCGAGATTTTATTTACGCAGGGTTAAAGTTTCTAAACTGGAATTTACGGGCTGAGAAAAAAAAACCAGATCGTGTTTCTCCAAAAAAGTGAGAGTCAATTCGTAGCTCTCTTCCAGTTACTCTTCGTTTTGACGGCTTCGTCCAGTCTCGAGCTAGCGCGCTCTGTTTGCATTTAACATGAAATTGCTCAACTGAGTTTGTATAGATATTCTCCGACAAGCACTGTAACGATTATGAGCGAAAGGGATGCCACCAAGCTCGTAGAAGATGCTTTAACGTCAATCCAAACTGTAACAGGTGAACTCATTATCACAGATGACGGCTCTACAGTACTAGAGGGCATTATGGTTGACCAGCGGTACGGAGCACGCGTAGTGATATTGTCAAGTGTTGCGTTACACCATGGGAGAAGTGGCGGGAAAACGTTGTCACGGTACTGGCCAGCCATGTTGCCCATGGGTTTGTACTTGATAATCACCCATCTTTTGCTTGTGTTTACTGCAAATGCGGCGCCCATTTCGGCAGTCTTTTTCCAAACCATCTGTATGGAAAAAAATATATTCATACTGTGTAAGGTTAATGAAGATACGAATTTAATGTACACTTACTAAAGCCAATCACGATGGCGGCTGTACATTTGACCACAATTCCTTGCGAACCTAACACGGTCAAAATAACACTTAGAAATCATCTATTCTCTTCAATAACAGTGGATTGGCAACAGCATTGTATTTGCTTGTTGTTAAGATTTAAAACCTCTCTACCGCGATTTTATAACCGATTTAAAGATTTTCGCGCGTAAAGGATTGTGGGTAAATGTACAAGCCGCCATCTTTTTCGGTCCGGTGGATTGCGTCATTCTTTGGCGGGGAAAATATATCCCTGGGTAACACTAAGAATGTCAAGGTGTGATATGTGTTAGATGAATATATTCAGTGTAGTTTTGGGGTTATCTTGCGACTGTTTGAGCTGTGGCGTGTCTTTTTTTCAAAAGTTTATCGGGACAAACTGAAAATAAATCTCCCAAAGCTGGACAATCAATAATTTCCTGGTAAATTCTCTGAGTCTACCAATTCTCGACATTTAATTTTCTTTAGATTCCCAGCTGCCTTGTTATTGAGATATGCTTATTTGTGTGTTTCGAACCCCGCTATCACTTTTCAAAACTATATTGCATTGATTTGACTTTATCGAAGGCAATAGAATAAACTTACTTGTTGCTAATCATGTTGATAAGAGGAGAGATCTTGCTCTTAGGGAAATAGTTATTATCTCCGCCCCAAACTATCAAATTATACGCTCACACTGAGTCCGACTAAACGACTCCAGTAATGCGTGGACGGTCGTCAACTTAGTATGATCATCAAGATACAAAACATATTTTGTGAGTTAGTAAACTTCACATCAAAACACGATACTAATAAGGAGTACTGAAGGAATTGTGGTAAAAATACGATCACAATTTATTGCTGCGCAGCAAGCGAGCAAGCAGCAATACTAATCTGAGTAGTGGGGCCGATTTTTTCAATTTCTTCCAGCACATTGCATTGTGGTCATGCAATGTTCCAAAAGGCCAGGCAGCATGCACTGAAGACACACAGACAGACACACTCAGACACATAACTGTAGTAAAAATGTCGTATACCACTGTGAAATGTCCGGTAGCAAAAGAATATCCCGGATTGTTGTAGTCGTATCTCTTTTCCTCTTCGTATATGTATTGCACGGCAGTTGTGCAGAGTTCTGGTGGGTTATTTGGAGTAATGAAGACACTGGAGGAGCCATCGTTTCCAAATGTGTAGGCGGCTGCCAGTTGGTTGGCATATTTCTGAGCCTTTTGTTGGAGGTAGTTCGACCACTTCAGAGAGCCAACCTAAAAGAGAAAAGTAAAAGACAAATATATATGCAATATTGCCTGAGTGCCTGGCTCGTATGCTAGCCAACAGCAAACCAGCGAACAGAGCCCGCGATCGTTTGGCCAGCGCCAAGATACCGAAAGATCGCGGCGGGCTCTTAGAACGATATTGGACATTTGGACTGTGTTCTTTTGGTTTCAAAACTTTGGATAGTTCTGAACCTTATGCAGGATACAATCACGTGGTTGTACTGGATGCCAAAACATATTTGAAATCTATTTAAAGGCACTTGTACGAGATCGGTAGTGTGATTATCAAAACCTGCCGGTTTGTACATGCTATTTTCTACCTCCACTCGATAGTCGATCTCTCTAAAACTGCGTTTTTGAAGACTGTTTGCCATCCAGTAAAGCCTTTCCTATGGGATCACGACTCAATTCTTTTGTTATTGAAGTGATATATCAAGTGACTGTTTGCCATCCGGTAAAGCCTTTCCTATGGGATCACGACTCAATTCTTTTGTTATTGAAGTGATATATCAAGTGACTGTTTGCCATCCAGTAAAGCCTTTCCTATGGGATCACGACTCAATTCTTTTGTTATTGAAGTGATATATCAAGTGACTGTTTGCCATCCAGTAAAGCCTTTCCTATGGGATCACGACTCAATTCTTTTGTTATTGAAGTGATATATCAAGTGACTGTTTGCCATCCAGTAAAGCCTTTCCTATGGGATCACGACTCAATTCTTTTGTTATTGAAGTGATATATCAAGTGACTGTTTGCCATCCAGTAAAGCCTTTCCTATGGGATCACGACTCAATTCTTTTGTTATTGAAGTGATATATCAAGTGACTGTTTGCCATCCAGTAAAGCCTTTCCTATGGGATCACGACTCAATTCTTTTGTTATTGAAGTGATATATCAAGTGACTGTTTGCCATCCAGTAAAGCCTTTCCTATGGGATCACGACTCAATTCTTTTGTTTTTGAAGTGATATATCAAGTGACTGTTTGCCATCCAGTAAAGCCTTTCCTATGGGATAACGACTCAATTCTTTTGTTATTGAAGTGATATATCAAGTGACTGTTTGCTGCAAAAGGCCTATTGGCCAATGCTCTCCGTTTTTGGAAGTAGCGCCTGACGATATTAACTAAAGTTTTTCGTTCATTTTATAGAGCGGTCTAAAGTAATCCGGCGATTGCTTTCGTTTTGCATTTGTTTAGCTTTTCTATTCGCTGTGAAAATTCAGTTTTGTTATTAGTATAGCCAATCAAGTTCAACATAATAGAACCAATCACGAATTACCTCAGTTCGTGATTGGCTCATTGTGTTTTTACTTGCCGCTCAGTCCCGTGATTGGTTGCATTGAGCCAGACAGTTCAAAACGAGCCACCGTATTGGCTTACCCAACAATACAAACACCCTAACCTTTAGAACGAGCAGTACAAAAACAATACAGTACGATGGGTCTAATCAGAATCTCGAGCAGTACTGTATTACCAGAAACAAACAAGGAAGTACAGTTTAAACGTGTAACAGCGGCCCCATGCTTCGGATTATTCAGTGAATAAAAAGTACACTTTTTGGAAAATACAGTCTAGTCTAGCGTGACAGTCTAGTCTAGACAACTGCCATTTTATCCATATATGGTCATTTTTATCCGCTGAATAATCCAGAGCATGGCACTAAAGCGAAGTATGGCGTTACACATTTCAACTCACTTATATGTTTCTGGTATTACTCGATTGGTTCAGTAATTACTTTGGTTTATGTTTTACAACATGAAAACGCAGTTATAGATCGACGTTTCAATAAATTCTATATACCGATAAGAAATAATATAACAGAGGTACACTCAGCAGGAGGCCTCGGAGGCATCGATCAGAAATCAGTTGCCCATATAGGGTCCATATATGTTGGAGAATTTACGAATTATAGCAAAGTTTTATGCGTGGCCGGAGTGAATTTTAGTGCTTGTCTTCTTAGAACTGATAGATATATGAAAGATCAAGGACAGTGTAGATTTTTTTTTTTTTTCCAAAAAAAGTATCGCAGATGATCCGACTCGATCGCGAGATCAAGACGGCAAAAAATTAGAATCACTTCTTGCTGATATCGATATGTAGTTAAATCTGAGTTAGTCTTACCTGGTGTAATTTCCTATAATGGTTGTGCCAATACAAGCACTGATCCTTGAAGGACAAGCCTGTAATATAACCACCAAATTACTGTACGTATTTAGACTTTTTAACTGACGTGGAATGTAGAACTCCTTTCATTATAAAATTAGCCTGTTACTATAAGTCTTCTTATCCTGAAATATATACAGTCGCCTCCACAGCTCATTCCAGGGGTCCACTCAAGTTCTTCAGAATAATAATGCTCGACTTATGCTCGACTTTCCCTCAAGCTCTTCTGCATCTCAAGTACTCGAACTATTAAACTGGAAACCACTGTACCTTCGACGGCGCTATCATCGCTGTATTACTATCTTCAAATGCTTAAATAGCATGGTGGACTTCAACTTTAAATTAAAGAAGAATCACGACTTTCATACATATAATACACGCCGTTAGCACAATCTACATTTACCATTCGCACGTAGGAATTGGGGACAACAGAAGTTTACCTACCATGCACTATTAGACTGGAACTCTTTAGACTCTGAAGTTATACAATCAACTACATTATCAATTTTTAAATCTTACTGGCACATAACTTAATTTCATAATAATCCTTGTTCTATTTCTATTTTATTTCAACCATTTATCTTTTCTGTTTTCCATATATTAGTGAAATATATATTTTTAATACAGGACCTCCCTGAAAATCACAAATTGTGAGTGGAGCTTTCCTGTCAAAATATTATTATTATTATTATTATTATTACTCGTATGGTATATGTGTGTGCGTACTAATAATGATGTGACTGTGTGCAAAATATAACAAGCTATTTTGTCTCAACGGGCCAAAATAATTGGTCCGACTACTATTCATTGGCAGACTTCTATAATTAACCGATAATTCTGCCCATGATTAGTAGTAGTGACGTCGTGGACAGAAATATCTGGGACCCTTGGAATGAGCCGAGGAGGCGCGGCTGTATTTGAGGCTTAAGTCTTCTGGCACCAGACAAAAACACATGACATGTACATGTATGGGATATAGGCTTGTACCATCTAAGGTAGGACGAGTGATTAGCCGGCGTACCTCTAGCTTTTCGTGATATTCAATTACAATAATCCCACTGGATGCCGCCAAATCTAGGAATTATTGAAAAAAGAGAATGCGATGCCGCCGGCGGGAAAAGCGTGAAGGGGACGTGAAAGAACCTGTCGTACTACTCGAAAAAGAGCATGGGATTGTCACCCGGTACAGCGGCCTGGCCATTGTACTAACCACACACTCAACATCGTAAACTGCGTGGCAGCTATTAGTGGGAGTAAGCAGTCCGAAAATAAATTCACTGACAATATGACAGTAATATGTAAAGCGCCATGAGACTGTGGTGATACGGCGCTATATCAATATGGCCATCATCAATTAGTATCATCGTTCGAAGCAAGGGTAAGCGCTGGCAGGGGATTAAATCGCTAACCCGAGGATAAACTGTACATATTATAATTATTGCTATCCTATAGGAATAAAGTTACCTCGCTTCGAACAACCGTGCCCAGAACTAGTTTCCATCTCTTAGCTGTAAAGCCTTGGTCACACGGACTCGCAAGTCGAAAAAAACATTTCCATACTGTTTAATTACCCTATATCATTATGACGTCACGGCTTGTTTATGAGGGGGACAGAATCGACTTGAACAATAGAATTTTGAATTAAATCTGCTCTGCTGAGGAACATTTAACTTCGAATTGTCTGGTTTCCAGATATCAGCTGTATCAATGTTTATCCCACAATATTTACCGTATTTGGTGGCTGTTACCGCTATTCTACTTTCTACAAAATGCATTTGATAGCGATTTCCTTTGTGTTATTGCTGTTTTGTCCCCCTCCCACGACCATGATCCTTAGCGTTTAAACAATAGATTGTTTTGATTTGACGTCATAATGATATAGGTCAATTAACATCCTCCATAAATGGAACAATCGTATCGATAAAGGCGCTTTACCACTTTCGACTTGCGTTGGGTGGTCAAACGGTGAAAAACCTGCGTCGACTTGCGTGCGAATTTGAGCTCGATCAAAGTCAATGCAAGGCATCGCAACTCCTTGCTAGTGGGTGGCCAAACTAAACGCAAGTCCAACGCAAGTCATCGCAAGTCCATGCAAGTGGGTGGCCAAACTAAACGCAAGTCCAACGCAAGTCATCGCAATTCCATGCTAGTGGGTGGCCAAACTTAACGCAAGTCGGAAACTTGCATCGACTTCCGAGTCCGTTTGGCCAGGGCTTCACCAGGAGTCTAACCATATATTCTCTCTTAGCCGTTTATCGCGTCATATGTTTGATATCAAACCAATTTTCTTCAAACTCGGTAAACCTACTAATTTTGATGTATTATTTCTTGTGGTGGGGTTAATGTTTTAATCAGATAATTTTCCTCACTCAGTTTCACTTCATAAAGTAGCTAATAGGAGTGCAGTGTCTGTGTAATCTACCACAGGGAGCCCAATTTACCTTGACAATCTGTTGCACTATTCGTGAAGAGAAAGGGAATGTTACCCGATACATCAGCCTGCCCTAATTTTGACCACCAAGTCCTTGGGCAAGACGAAGCCGTATTAAAAATCGTATGCCTCAGAATTGATTAATCTGGGTAAGTAGCTTGAATTAGCTGTAGGACTAGAGCGGTTTTCAGTTGAGTGTAGTGAAACCAAACGCAAATTACCCACAGGCAACCAATCATAGGAGCGAATAATCACAAGTAACTCATAAATGGCTTCCTTGTGAGCCAATGACAAACCAAAACAAAACCAAAATCAATTTGCGTTTGGTCTTACTTTGGATTCTAATTGGTTGGTTTACTTTCTCAGCCAATAGGACAGCTTAGTAAACGCAAAACCAAAACGCTTCCGACACTCAATTGAAATCCGCTCTAATAACCTCAATCTATCCTTTACCTCTCCTTCATAGCTGGTCGATGATCTACCATAATTAATTAATGAGACAAACAATAGGTTCTTAAGTTCTTTATATTAAATTGCAATCCTAGTTAATGGATTGCTCGTTAAACCTGGTTTAGACTAGCGACATACAGGATAAGCACAAGCATGCAACATACGCAGACGCAGTACCGTATTATCATTAGCAGTACTTGTTCTCTCATTCATTCACTGTGTCGTCTGCGTATGTTGCTTGTGCTTAAGCTTTTGTCGCTAGTGAAAACTAGGCTTTACTGTTATTCTAAACAGCACAATCGGCTGGGGCATGACTTTGTAAATATTATCAGATAACTGGCAGGTACAAAAACCCAAAGGCAAACACGAGATACATAGTCTGAATGCATGTTTATTTAATTGCTCTCAGCAACCGAAGTTGTGTCATGAAGGTTAATAGACTCGTGTACACTTGGGATGCGTACTTCAAATAGTTTGATAGTTTGAGGTTTAAGATATATAGTTGTGACTTCAACCCCTTATATTTAGCTCCACCCAATTAATTAGGTTTTGCAAGTGAGCAGTTTCAGAACGGGTTTAGACTAGCAAAAGCTAAGGTTTTTATCTGGGACTCAACATTGCCGCCATACGATAACTGAATCATGATCAATTTCATCAAAGCAGCAGACTCGAATTAATTAATTATTTGTTTATTTAAACTGATTAAAAACTTACGTGCGTGTAAAAGAGAGTTATAATAAGTGCTGTTCTAAGTACGCCAAAGGGTAAAATCTGAACAGAAATCTAAGTTTGTGCAAAGGAAAAGTTCGCTCGGTTTTGAACAGAACGACGTAGAAACGTCCATCATCGGTGGTTGTTTCTAAATTATAACTGGTCCTAAACTAGCTAAACAAAAAGGGCTTATAGCGATAACGTTTGGCGGTGGCAAACTGATACTAAAATGCGGGTAGTGAAAGACGACTAATAAATCAGGGTTAGTAACGAAATATCATCTTATTCTGGACAGAAATAAATCATAATAACTTGGAAATCCGGGTTTTGGCTCTACCTTTTTCACGTAAAATCGGGTCCGGTTTCTGGACCTCATGGCCGCACATCCCTACCCAGTTACATACCCACCCGCACGTCCCTACCCCGGGCGCGACTGCCTTATCAAAGCAGAATAAGAAAATAGAACTACAGCAGAGCAGCTATTTCTAACCAGAATCCGTTATTATTGTTATATCAATCTGTAAGAACACGCGCAAAATGTACAAGAGCGTAAACTAACGAACATTCGTTTTTCGGTGGCTCTCTTTGAATCGGAAGGTACAACTGATAGCCGTTCTTGAGGACAATTTATACAATTGCTGATGCGGTTGTGAACAAATATCATAAAATGAAGAAATAGAGGGAGAACAAACCTGAGCTTGATGTTAATATGCTTGTTAGACCCAGCAGAAAAAGGATAACAAGGGTGACGCTCTCCATGTTCTATCGGTTGTATCTCTTCTAGAGATTCTCCAGGACTAATCCACAAACGAGATGCTATTTATCGTGTAACTATGGACGACTATATATCATGTCGTGTCTACGCAATCAAGATAGAGTAATTATTTGTCTAAAGGAACAAAAATAAGCAAATTAAAGAAAACCTCGTGAATGAAGGGGGTCAGGGGTGAACAAATGCTTAGATTAGGAGCTGTCTAAAATAAGGTTATAAATGTTGCCTGTTTAGTCTGAAATAAGGTGTGATTTTGACATGGAAGTTGATTTCACTTAGTTTCTCTTGTTATATATATTTATAATAATAATATAATATAATAATGTATTTATATAGCGCAATCTCCATAAATGCCCGAGTGCGCTTTACATCAAGTAAAAATCTATAACTATACGTTTATCACATAAAAATAATAAAACTCTATGCAACACAACACAATGTTAAAATATAAAATAAATACTAATCTAAGATAAAAAAGGTAATACTAAAAAGAGTCAATAATAAGCTAGTTTATTATTAATCTTCAAAATAAATCGAGAAAGAGAACAAACCATGAAGAAATTTGTCATTGGATTACATAACGCACTAAAAGCTGTTTTAAGTGGTCGATTGCGCGGGTACAGATCAGTTCGGGTTCAGTATGGACTGATAATATATTTTGGTCTGACATAGGGTCGGGATTTGAGATCGGTCATCACACCCCTATGTACCCAAAATTTCGGGGAGCACACCCCCTCTCCTCAGGGACCCCTCTCTCCCCAGGGGGAAGTTAGTATTAAAGATAAAATAACTTTATTTCGTCCCGAAGAAGCTTCCATCAGGTATATTATATAACATTTCTACATAAGTATCTAATATATTATTTAACAGTACCACTAATAAGCTAATGATTGAAGTATACGACACAAATGCATTAAAAACTAAACGGGATGCAATCACTGGTATAACTTTGACATAAAATGAGGCAAACTGTACGAATTGTGTACTTGGATTTCTGACGATAGCCAATGCTTTGTTTATGTACACGAACATACACAGGGAGATTTCTCGGCATACAACAATTGACTTATTGTTTTGTTTTTGCTAAATGATTCTTCGCGCTCCGCGCTCGTCCCAGGCGCTTCGCTTTGCTCCGCGATTTTCAGATGCCTGGGGGCAAGGCAGAGCGCGCTTCCAGGCCAGGGTGTTGTGCAATGGTGTTGGGGAATAAAAGTGAGGACACAAAATAAGTTTCACCGGTCTCAAATCAAGGCAAACAGTGGTAATATAATGACCCTCAAACCTATCCTGCCAATACAGCCCTCTTCCTTCAATTCAATTCGGGTTATTGATTGGCTAGTATATCTTATTACCATTTTATCGCCGGTTATTTGATTGGCTAGTATATCTTATTACCGTGTTATCGGGTTATTTGATCGGTTAGTATATATTATTACCATGTTATTGGGTTATTTGATCGGTTAGTATATATTATTACCATGTTATCGGGTTATTTGATAGGCTAGTATATCTTATTACCATGTTATCGGGTTATTTGATTGGCTAGTATATCTTATTACCATGTTATCGGGTTATTTGATTGGCTAGTATATCTTATTACCATGTTATCGGGTTATTTGATTGGCTAGTATATCTTATTACCATGTTATTGGGTTATTTGATTGGCTAGTATATCTTATTACCATGTTAGTCGGGTTATTTGATTGGCTAGTATATCTTATTACCATGTTATCGGGTTATTTGATTGGCTAGTATATCTTATTACCATGTTATTGGGTTATTTGATTGGCTACCGTAGAGTTCCGATAGTAACGACCCCCCGAAAGTAGCGACCCCCCGAAAGTAACGTCAATTTTTTGTGGCTGCTAGTAAATCCCGAAAGTAGGTACCCACCCAAAGTAGCGACCCCCCCGAAAGTAACGACCTCCCGAAAGCGAGACCAAGTTTTTTTTAATTGTATATACCTTTAATTTGTCAATCAATAGTCAAAATTTTAATGTACAATAATATGTTCGTGCAGTGTCACAAATTATTCACGATAAGGCACTTTCATTTACAACAAGGGGAAGCTTTATGCCACCATTCGTCCTTGACATCAGTTCACTGATGTAGCGATGTAAGAACTACCGGAATAATTTCGTATTA